>CAUYPO010017602.1:0-13003 GCA_963574435.1 Cheirogaleus major | reverse complement strand
CAAAATACCAGCAATATGAATTCAATAATATCTTAAAAAGATCATGCATTATGATTGAGATTTATTCCTGCAATGTAATGCAAATCAATAATTCTGATATACCACACTAGCAGAATGAAACATAAACATTACATGATCACTTAAATATGTACAGATAAAGTATTTGATAAAATTCAACAGCTGTTTAATGATTAAAAAGCTCTCAACAAATTGGGTATAAAATGAAAACCCAAACATAATAAAGGCCATATATGATGATAAGCTTATAGCTAACATCATAGCTAACAGTGAAAAGTGAAAAGCTTTTCTTCTAAGATCAAGAACAAAACAAGGGTCCCCACACTCACCACTGTTACTCACCATTGTACTGGTAGCCCTAATCAGAACAATGAGAGAAGAGAAAGAAATAAAATGCATTCAAACTAAAAACAAAGTAGCAAAATTGTCCGCATTTGCAGATGACGTGATATTACATGTAGAAAACCCTAAAGACTATACACCGAAAATTTTTTAGAAATGGTAAATGAATTCGGTAAAGTTTCAGGAAACAAAATTAATATGCAAAATTTAGCTGTGTTTCTATGCAGTAACATGAAACTATCTGGAGGAGAAATTAAGGAAACAATCCTGTTTATAATAGCATCAAAAACAAAATATTTAGGAATACCTTTAATCAAGGAGGTGAAAAATCTGTATACTGAAACTGTAAGACATTGATGAACAAAACTGAAGAAGACACAAATAACTGGAAAGTTATCCTGTGGTTATATGTCAAAATAATTAATATTGTTACGATGCCCATACTACCCAAAATGATTTATAGATTCAATGCAATCCATACACAATTTCAATAGCATTTTTTACAGAAATTGACAATAACAATTCTAAAATTTATTTGAAAAAACAAAGGACACCAACTAGCCAATAAAGTTGGAAAAAAAGAACAAAGTTGAGGGCATAACATTCTATGATTTCAAATTTTATTACAAAGCTAATAAAAGCAGTAATGGTGCTGGCATAAAAACAGACACATAGACCAATTGAAAAGAATCAAGAGCCCAGAAATAAACCCACACACATATATGTCAACTAAAATTTGATGAGGATGCCAAGAATACACAACACGGGAAAGGATAGTCCCTTCAACAAATGGTGCTGGCAAAACTGGATATCCGTATGCAAAAGAATGAAATTAGACCCCTGCTTTACACCATTCACAAATATTAACTTAAAATGGAGTAAGAACTTAAATGTTAGACCTGATGCCATAAAATTCCTAGAAGAAAGCACGAGGAAAAGCTCTTTGACGTTAAATCTTGGCAATGATTTTTTTTTGGATATGACACCAAAAGCACAAGAAACAAAAGCAAAAATAAATAAGTAGGACTACATCAAACTAAAATGCTTCTGCATCACAAAGGAAACAATCAATTAAATAAAAAGTCAACCTACACGTTGGATAAAATATTTGCAATATATCTAATAAGAAGTCACTATCCGAAATATATAAGGACACATACAAGTCAGCAGCAAAAATAATTTAAAATGGGAAAAAACCTGAATAGACTTTTTTCCAGAGACTGCATACAAATGGCTAGCTTTGCGTGGAAACATGCTCAACATCACTCACATCAGGAAACTGCAATGAGATATCACCTTACAAATGTATCCACAAAGACAAGAGGTAACAATGTTGGATGTGGTGTAGATGTGGAAAAACAGAAGCCTTGTTCGCTGTTGCTCAAATGTAAGCTGATACAGCCATTATAGAAAACAGTATGGAGGTTTCTCAAACAATGAAAACTACCATGTGATCAGCAATCCCCCTTTTGGGTAAAAAAAATCAACATCAACATCTCAGACAGGTATCTGGACTCATGTTTATTGCAGCGTCATTCACCATGGCTACCACACGGAAACAACCCTGAGCGTCAGCAACCTAGACTCCTGCGCCCGGGAGTCACTGCAGGCTCCCCAGGTCCGCTTCCCGTTTCACTCTCTTAAGTGACCTATTTATACTGATGTCTCTCCTCTTAAACCTCCAAACACTTAAACCCTATCTTCTTTCTGAGATGTAGGCCTTGATTCTTATCATCTCCAAGAAATGTGTGAAGTACACTAAGAAGAAAACTTCATGAAGATTTCCCTGTGCCCACATATTTGCAACTATGCCCATGTATTTTATGTTTTCTCTTACTACCATAGAGAAGCTCCTTGTTTCTAGCAGAGCCTCAACTGTACCTCTGTGCAGTAGATTCTGCTCTGATCTCAACAGAGACCTCACTTCAGCGACCTTCCTTTCCCTCTCTGTGCCGTCATGTTTTCTCCTTCTAATGACCCATT
The DNA here is from genome assembly GCA_963574435.1 of Cheirogaleus major. Lineage (NCBI taxonomy): Eukaryota > Metazoa > Chordata > Mammalia > Primates > Cheirogaleidae > Cheirogaleus > Cheirogaleus major. The sequence goes on along the minus strand of CAUYPO010017602.1, from coordinate 10,660 downwards.
CTCATTGTTTACCTACTTTCATAGGACAGTAATTCCCAGATGTAAATATTTCTAATCCAGATACTATCCCTAAACATGTCCTATGCAAACAGCTGCACACCTGATGTCTAAATGGTTTCTAAAACTAAGTAGAGCAAAACGATCTCCTGCTTTCTCTATCTTTCATCATCCTCCCCAAATACTCTTTGTTTCTCCTATAGTTTTATTTCAGAGAATTCGAAGGCAGAAAAAGGCTGAAGTTATTTTTGACTTCTCACTTTCTTTCAAATCCCACCCATTACCAAAACTTGTTGGATCAATAAAATGTACCAAAATTTGATCCCTTCTTATCATTTTTGGTGTTTCCATCATTGGCCAAGAAATGATGAATTTTTATGTAGATTATTGCAGTAACTTCAGTGAATTCTTTCTAATTTCTCTTTCACTCTCCTGTAGCATGTTTTCAACCCACTTTTCGCAGTGAGCCTTTTCAAACAGGAATACATTGATTGTGTCCCTCGTCTGTTCCTTGCCATACTTAGTCAGAAAAATTAAGTGCCAAGATCCTTATATCCCTCCACAAAGCACTGGGTAATTTATTGTCTCCCTCTCAACTCCCATCCCTGTACTACTTCAAATGCTGTTTGCACTATTTTCTAAGTGCTTATCCATGTCTTCTTTGCATGTACTACAATTAGATTTTCAGCACTCCTATGCAAATTTTTACTTCCAAAAATGCTCCAACATATGTTTAGGGTTTTTTAAATCTTTACTTTTTCTCTTATTTCTTCAATCCCTGATTCTTTAGGGGCCTGCTTTATATAAATGTTACATATCTGCCAGACAATCGGATAAGAGAAGTCTAATGATATCAATCAGTTGCATTGTGATGGGTTAGTCCTTCAAGGTAATATGCATGAACAATTACCTATAGCTTTTGGATACACTATTTCTTGATAAGCAATCTCCTATACAATTAATTGTTTCTTTTTTTGTATTTCAATAGCATTTTATTATAATTCTCTTGCTTGGCATAGCATTTTAAATTTCCTATTTTATTTAAAACATTGTATTTTTCTTTTCCACAAATATAAGTGTAGGTAACTTTGTAAGATTATGGTTTAACCGATTGGAACATAATAACTTGAGTTATACTAGAATGGAGTATTTGGGGGATAGAATGGTATATAATAAAATTGAAGTCAAATACATTTGCAAGAGTGACACCAGTGGCAGAAACTGCAGGCGCATGTATAGTCTTCCCTCGGTTCTCATGGGGGATTGACTCCAGGACCTCCCACAGATACTAAATCCATAGATTCTCAAGTCCCTTATATAAAATGGTGTAGAATTTGAAGATAACCTACACAGTCCTTCCATATACTTTGAATCATCTCGAGATTACTTATATCTAACATAATGTAAATGCTATGTAAATAGTTTTTATGCCATATTGTTTAGAAAATAATGGCAAGAAAAAAAGTCTGTACATGTTCACTAATGGATGCAACGCTCCATTTTCCCTAAATATTTTCAACCCACTCTTGGTTAAATTCACAAATGCGGAACCCACAGACACAGAGGACAGGCTGTACAATCAGTAAGAGAGTGATGTTTTTTTCATTGGCTCTTTTGTTTTCCTGAAACTACAAATTGCAGAATGGTCTATGATGTGGAGCAACAACTCACCTTGAGGGTAGCATCTGAGTCAAGGAAATGATCAAATGTATATCAGCATAGTCTTGGCAATGATATGTGGAAAGAATGTGGTATTAAAATCTTTGTACTTTATAAAAGCAAAAGTTTATTTTTTACTCACACTGCAGAGCCACTGTAAGTTGACTGTGGCTCTATATTTTAGAACCAGCTTCTCTTTGGAATATTGCTGGTCATGGGGAAAGAGAAGAAAAAAACCCAATGAACAAATGATGGATTTTAGTTCTCTTACTGGAAAGTCTACATGTCAACCTTGCTCATGTTTCACAGGCCAGAGTATTTCACAAGGCTATGACTATATCCAACAGAGTGGAGAGTTATTAACATAATGTTATATTATGTATTAATACAACAATCCTATAATTGCTTTAGATAAAAGATAGGCAAGTTAATTTTGATTTTTTTCCCTTTTTTGTTAATCTTCGTTTTCTGATTATCTAGAAAACAGCTGCCACATGGAAGAAATTTTGAAATTGCATATTCCTTGCTTGCATGTTTTCTGTGTAGAATTTCCCTTGCTTTGACATTTCTTTAACAGTCCAAAACCCGTATGTTCTCACCGTATGTCCACTCATGACTACTATGGTCTCATCCCTCACTGGATAATTCTATTAATCATCTTTATCCACCTTAAATATCATTTCCTAAAGCAAACTTTTCCTTATACTAAAAATGTGTCTGGTCTTATTATTTGTCACTGTAGCTGTTCATGCCTTTTAAAAATCCAACAAAAATTATATTAACAAACTATGTGATTACCCAAGTAATATGAGGTTACTTATGAAGTGGTAAGTTCCATGAATCCACGGCCAGTTTGTTGACCATTCTTTCTTTACTTGGCAATGGTGGATGCTCAAAAAACAGCAACAAGAACAACAATGTAAAAACAATCTTCACTTAACTACATTTAGATTTGGAACCTATCACTGGAGCAGTATTTATCGTTCACTATTACTATTGGTAATTTATTAAAAAGACAATACATGGATATATAATCTTGGTCAAACATATTTATATATTATTACTTAACTCATATTGTAGGATTAAAGCATTCATCTTTGTTAAGGAAAATTTGGAGTTAAGGTGAAGATCTATTTTGGATTAAATCCAATGAACAAGACAATCTTGCCCTTGATCTTCATCTGATTTAATGAAGGCATACTTATCTTGTCATTTAAACTCGGGTGTTTCATCATCCCAGCACTTTTTGTCATAGCTGTGCTGTTCATTAGTGCATTAGGCTTCCTATCTCTTTAGGGCTCTCCGACAGACACACAGAGACAGATCTCTGAAACGAGGTTGGGCTCTGATGCTGCTCTGTGTGAGGCAGGACTTTGGTAACTCGTGAAGCTTCTGAAGCTCCAGTTCCTCAAATATAAAGTGAAATCTTAACCTAGGTGATCCCTGGCTCAATAACTCTGTGGTTGTCCATCCACCTTTCAAGGAGGACTCAACCCATTTGGTTATTTATATTGTGTATCATCTTCACAGAAATAGTAACAGTGACGAGTACATAATAGTTCCATAAAGATACATTGGTATTTGATTTTAAAAGACTTCTAAAGTCATTTCATCCCCTTGGAGAAAATAATAAGATTTTATCATAGTGTCAAATAAAATAACTTTTATTTATAAATTCTGAGTTAATGTTCTTTTTAATTTCCTTGAAATTTTTCTTTCTTTTGAATGTTATTCTTCTTTTTGCTTCCAAATTTCATTTTCCTTTATATTTTATTCTTTTAACTTATTTAATAAATCAAAATCCACTTCTAATTTCTAATCTCAAAATTTTTTGAAGTGATTAATGGATGTGTTTTAATTAAACATTTAAAAATAAGCCCAGATTTGTAAATTTAGTTTTATATTTTCTGTTCATTAGATTTCCATTGCAAGTATTTGGTCCATTGGATGGTAAGGCCTTTTTTTTCCCCCAGAAGGAGAGATCCCAGGACCATAAATCTCCATTGAATCTCTCAAAGTTTAATTGGTGAGTTGGGATTGTAGTCCCTGTGGTGTGACAAGTATAAATGAGCTATACTCTAAATCGAGGCCCTTTACCCTATGGGGAATCACTATTCTTCATTCCCTCTCAGAACTACTCATTATTTTAGATTCAGTCTGTGTAGCATATGGTCACTCTGTGGGTTTTACTTTTCTTCCCTCAAATATGCAACAATACAGAAAAAGGAGGCCATGCACCCTACCTCCTGTGTATCGTTAGTGGGGCATCTACTCCCCTTTCTCCTCCTGTTATAAGTTTTATACTCTTTTCTCAGTATTTTAGATGTTTGCTATTTATATTATCTGAGATTTATCACTGGAATCACACAAAAAATACTAGATGAGAAAGGACCCTCCAAGAAGAAGTTGTGATCACCTGCAATATCAGGTATTCTCAAGTATTATCCGTGAATTATAATGTGTTCAAAGCATGAACCACAAATCTTGCATATAGAAATGTCCACATTTTTAAAATTTTTGTGAGAAAAGTAACTTGGATGAGCATATGGATATAAACTTGCTGATCAATTACAACCAAAAATTATAGTGTATGTTAAACATGTCCCTAAATTTGACCGATCTCTAATCCAGGTAAGTGTGTGTTCATGATTATGTAGGTTTACATAGGATTGAAATGAAATGCCTTTTCCAATTTCAAATAGATCGTCTGACAAGGTAAGATCATGCCAAGTAGGTTGGACAAAAATTATCCCTTATTTTAAAGAGTAGTTTTTGACAAACATTAATATGATTTCATTCTCATTGATGAATTTTACTGGTTATAAATGGTCTCCAAAAGCCAGAGAAAGAAACAGAATGTTAAATCCACTCTGTCTGTGCCTATTCGTATCACACTATAAAGGCTTTGACTTTTGTTTAGATGATTACTTATTTTAGTAAAACATTTTAAGCTCCATGGAGGTCTTTTGCCATGCATAAACTTGATCATCATAGTATCTCCAGGGATGAATTCAGAGTCTGGCTCATGATAGAATTGATTGATTGATTGTGGTAAGAACACTTAACATGAGAGCTACCCTCTTAACACATTTTTAATTGCACAGTGAAGTTTTGTCAACTATAGGCACAATGTTGTACAGAAGATCTCTATAACTTATTTATCCTGCATAACTGAAACTTTATACTTATTGGGCAGTAGATCAAGTGAACAAATATGTGACATATTGGCATCAGAAAACTTGTTTCTTTTCTGAGTCCAGTCGTTATGTTCACCTCCTTAGACCAAATGCTAACCTATGAAGCTAACTGGGTTCAGACAAAACAGTCTTCATAAACCTGTAGACTTTAAGATACACAGAGACAGAAAGACCCCCAGCATCCTAGAATTCTTCCATCCATTCTTGGATCATAATTACCACTCAGTAGAACTTTTCATTGAGCTCCAGAAAAAGAATATCAAGTTCAAGGATCTAGCAGCTCTTGAATGATGGAAAGGGAAATGAAATGTTCAGGAACATTGGGAAGCAGAAGAATTATTGGTAATGTCAGTTATTAAAATCTTGCCCTGAGCAAATGACATGGACTTGATGTCATACAAAACATAAATGGGTATAAATCAGAATGTGTATATCTGAGAATTCTATTTAAATCAAACTTGAAAATATTCTTATCTGAATGACAGCAGAAAATGCAGTCATGAAGTAAAATAACTCTATCAAAACAGTGGTATATATACACAATAAAACTTATATAAACATATACATCCATGTATTCAAAAGAAGTGGCATAGAATTTCATATAAGCCATATGTTAGTACTTTGGAATTTTTCAAACACTCAGAGTGGCAATAATAAATTGATAATCTTCATCTTCCATTAATTCTCTTTTTTCTCAAGCTTAAGAAAGATTGTGTGTGTGTGTGTCTGTGTGTCTGTGTGTATGAGAGAGAGAGAGAGAGAGACTTTAGGGAGTTGGGGATGGAACAACTGTGTTTAAATTCTGTTCATAGTGATTTCTCTTATGAATGACAAGAGGTAGAAAGAGAAGCAAGTACAGAATGACTAATAACACTAACATCATAGTCATAACTATCATGCTTTAACATAACATGGACTAATTACTTTCAATCACTTTTAAACAATATATAGATACACATATAATTTAAAAGGTTATCTAAAATAAGAAATTAAAATGAGCTTTAATGACCTGAGAAATTAATTTACCTGGAAAATTAAATTTCTGAGAAATCATGGGTAAATGTGTCACTACTATATTTCTTTTCAACTACACCTTACAAATACTTTCAGTATTGTTACTGTTTAATTTTAAATGTCCTACTAACATGATGCTCTCTTTTCATTATCATCCTAGCAGTAGGTGTTCTGAGTTCTTAATACATTTTCTTGACCCAATCCTCATCTCCCTCCAAATGAATAAATATATTTAGTTAGGAAATATTTATTTTGGAACATCTACTTTGGGGTTGGCACTGTGTTAGGCTTTCAAGAGATATCAGTGATAAAATGAGTAAAATGTGTCATCTCATCGATCTTCTATTGTGTAGAAGAGATAATAAAAAATTGTAAAAAATATGTTAGGGATCATTAATTTATGTACAAAAATAAAATAGGATAAGGGACATATCACTATTTTATATTCACTGGTCATAGAAATCTTCTCTGATAATCCAATAGCAGAGAAGAGACCTCCCTGAGCTGAAGAGGCGGGTGTGGCGTGTGGGGAGACAGTGCACCGAGAACAGCACCTTTTCCTTTGTGGTGTGCAGCCCGTCGACGTTTACTGACATGTCCAGTAGGTTTAATTGTATTCTCTCACATTTTATTTAATGTTATCTTCCTCCCTTTATTTAAAAAATTCCTTCATTAAGTGGTCTACTATTTGATTTTTTTCCATCAATAAAATATTTGTATTTCTCATATTATCTTTATGCCAATACTTCTATAAAATATAAAAATATTTTATAAAGACTAAAATACCCATAGTCAGCTTTCTATTTACACAAAATCTATTGGTCTGATAGCATAAGTAAAGATAAAATAGCTTTCTCTTTCTTCTCTTCCTTTATCATTCAAATTTAGTCAATATGTCTCTTTACTGGTTTTTACTATATTTTTAAATGTGCTCCATGCTTCGCTATTTGATTTATCAACTTTAAATATTATTTTACTGCCGCATAATACCATGAAGCAACTACTCAGCTTATTTGCCATCATTTTCTTAAAATTCCCTCCTAACTCCAGTTAATTCACATTTTATATCTTTATGTTGTCTGACAATTGCCTCTTCTTGATAGGTTATCAATTCTCTGCTTGCTTGTATTTCTGCCCCATGTTGATTTCTCACTGCTAAAATTGCTTTATTAAGGATGTTTTCTTTGTAAATCAAGTCTGGATAGTGTGTCACGATTTAGTTTTGCTTTATGGCAAAAGTTTGGAAGTAAATGTATTTATTCTGCTAAGAATTTGACTCCTTATTTTTAGTTGTTTTTTCTGATAGTATTGTCTGAAGGAAACTGCATTTTCATACATTATAAAGTTGTAATTTGCGTTTGCAGTTACCCCCAGGTGGGCTGCATAGGGCTGCAGGCACCGGGAGTCCTCCCTGGTTTCTCAGTCTCTGACGCTTTGTTGCCTGCATTCCTGCTGCCTTCTCCCCTCCATTTCCAACCACCTCCTCAGGCCTGCCAAGTCAACCCGCCCCTGTTGGCTCCACCCCTCCTCCCCGGGCTGTCTCCACACCTCTTGCTGCACTTACACTTTGATTACTCCCTGCCTCCTTGTTTATCAGAGCTGTGCACAGCACTTCACACTTAGTGGGAGACCCTCTCCTTCGAGAGGAAGGTGTTTCCTGATACTTTTTGAGCGCTGCTACCACCAGTAAACTTGAATTCCCCTTTTCTTCCTTGCAGGGTCTCCGGGTCCAAATCTTGGTTTTCTGCACTCATTCTGATGAGTCTCCGTGTCTTTTTTTCTTCCTTACATCTGATCTGTAGTTGGTTCTTCCAATTTCATTAAATTATCACTTGTACATTCTTCTATTATTCATTGTGTTGAATGTTTAGTATACATTTTAAGAATACAAATAGAAAGATTAAGATTAGCAGAATAGCTAAAGGTTTATACCAGAACCCAAAAACTTCTTCTTTTAAAAAGAATTTCTACATGTAAAAGGGGTACAGTTATTTTGTTATTTGGCTACTCCATATAATGCTGAAGTCTTGGCTTTCAGCGTGGCTGTCATCAAGAGAGTTCATTGTACCTGATAGGTGAGTTTTTACTCCTCATTCCCTTCCCACCCTCTCCCCTTCTTAGTTTCCAATGTTCTTTACATCTCTTTGTTTCCGGGTGGACCCATTGTTTAACTCCCACTTGGTGAGAGCATGTGGTATTGTTTTTCCACTCCTGAGACACTTCACTTAGGACAATCATCTCCAGTTCCATTCAAGTTGCTGCAAAACACATTATTTCCTTCCTTTTTATGGCTGAGTAGTACTCCATGGTATAGATACCACATTTTATTTATCCACTCATGAGGTGATTTCATATCTACAGCTTATACATTGTTGGTGGGACTGTAAATTAGTATAACCCCTGTAGAAAACAGTATGGAGATTACTCAAAGAGCTAAAAGTAGACCTACCATTAGATTCAACAATCCCATTACTGGGTATCTACACAAAGAAAAATACATCATTTTATCAAAAAGACACTTGCACTGCAATGTGTTTGCAGCACAAAACTCCCTTTTTATATTCGAAAACTTGTGTGCTATTTGCCTCTGCGAACAGTGAGATGAATGAGGTAAAGGTTACAAAGGATTATCAGAGGGCTCTGCCAGAGGTCCAGGTGGAAAATGATGTCGACTAGGAAAAAGCAGTGGTGGAGAGACATTGGCAAATACACACACATACACATGCATGAGTGCATATGTGCATATTTACATAATTTAAAGGAAATGGGTTTAATCATACTATTTTCTCAGTATATGGTATCCATTATTTAGGCTCTGAATTGTAATTGTTGTCTATTCTTAACTTTTTCTTTCTTTTTTTTCAGCATATTATGGGGGTACCAATGTTAAGGTTACGTATAATGCCCTTGCCCACCCCTTCCCCCTCAAGTCAGAGCTTCAAGCGTGACCATACTTCAGTTGGTGCGCATCCCACTCATGTATATACCCGTCCCCTCCCCCCACCTGCCTGACACCCGATAAATGTTATTTCTATATGTCCACTTAGGTGTTGATCCGTTAATACCAATTTGCTGGTTAGTACATGTGGTGCTTACTTTTCCATTCTTGGGATACTGCACTTAATAGAGTGGGTTCCAGCTCTATCCAGGAAAATACAAGATGTGCTATATCACCGTTGTTTCTTAGAGCTGAATAGTACTCCATGGTATGCATATACCACATTTTATTAATCCACTCTTGAATTGACGGACACTTGGGTTGTTTCCACACCTTTGCAATGATAAATCGTGCTATAAACACTCAAGTGCAGGTGTCTTTTTTGTAGAGTGTCATTGGATCTTTTGGGTAGATGCCCAGTAATGGGATTGCTGGATCAGATGGCAGATCCACTTGCATCGCTTTAAAGTATCTCCATATTGCTTTCCATAGAGGCTGAACTAGTTTTCAGCCCCACCAGCAGTGTAGGAGTGTTCCTATCTCTCCGCATCCACGCCAACATCTATTGTTGTGGGTCATTTTGATAAAGGCCATACTTATTGGAAATAAGTGATATCTCATTGTAGTTTTGATTTGCATTTCCTTGATGATTAGAGATGTTGAGCATTTTTTCATAAGTTTGCTAGCCATTCTTCTGTCTTCTTTAGAAAAGTTTCTGTTCATGGACTTTGCCCACGTTTTGATAGGGTTGTTTGATTTTTTCTTGCTAATTTTCGTGAGTTCTGAGTAGATTCTAGTTATCAGCCCCTTATTAGATGTGTAGGATGCAAAGATTTTCTCCCATTCTGTAGGTTTTCTGTTAAATTTCATCACTATTTCTTTGGCTGGGCAGAAGACTTTTACTCTGATCATGTCCTATTTATTTATTCTTGCTGTTGCTGTGATTGCCTTCGGGGTCTTCTTCGCCCTGGCCGATGTCTAGGAGAGTGTTTCCAACACATTTCTCTAGAATTCTAATAGTTTCATACCTTATGTTTAAGTCTGTTATCCAGCGTGAGTTGATTTTTGTGAGATGTTTAAGGTGTGGATCCTGTTTCAGCCTTCTACAAGTGGCTATCCAGTATTCCCAGCACCATTTATTGAAAAAGGATTCTTTTCACCAGTGTATGTTTTTATCTGCTTTGTCAAAGATTAGATGCCTATATGAGAATGGTTTCATATCTGGGTTCTCAGATCTGTTCCACTGGTCAATAATCCTATTCTTGTGCCAATAGCATATTATTTTAATTACTGCAGCTTTGTAGTATAGTTTGGTATCTGCCATATTAATACCTCCCATTTTGTTTTTATTGCCTAGAATTGCTTGTGATATGCGGGGTCTTCTCTGGTTCTAAACGAAGTGTAAAATTATTTTTTCCACATCTGTGAAGAATGATGTTGGGATTTTAATAGGTATTGCATTGAATCTGTAGATCAGTTTGGGTAGTATATACATTTTAACGATGTTGAGGATGTCGATGCATGAGCGTAGCATGGATTTCCATCTGTTTACATCCTCTGCTATTTCCTTCCTCTGTGTTTCATAGTTCTCCCTGTAGAGGTCTTTTACCTCCTTGTTTAAGTATATTCCTAGGTACTTTATTTTGTTTTTTGATATTGTGAAGGATATTGAGTCCTTGATTTGGTTCTCAATTTGATTGTTGTTGGCTTATATGAATGCCTCTGATTTCTGTGTGTTGATTTTGTATCCTGAGACTTTACTAAATTCATTTATCAATTCCAGGAGTTTCTTGGTTGAATCCTTGGGGTTTTCTAAATATAATATCATATCATCAGCAAACAGTGAAAGTTTGAT
>CAUYPO010017601.1:0-20734 GCA_963574435.1 Cheirogaleus major | reverse complement strand
CTCCCGAGTAGCTGGGACTACAGGCATGCGCCACCATGCCCGGCTCATTTTTTCTATATATTTTTAGTTGGCCAATTAATTGCTTTCTATTTATAGTAGAGACGAGGTCTCGCTCTTGCTCAGGCTGGTTTCGAACTCCTGAGCTTGAGCAATCTGCCCTCCTCGGCCTCCCAGAGAGCTAGGATTACAGGCGTGAGCCACCATGCCCGGCCTAGACCACATCTTCTGTATATGTAAGTTCACCTATTCTAATGGCAATTGTTGAATTTCACACAATAAGGAACACTGTGCTTACTAAGTACAAGGTATTCTGCCAGGTGATCACATTTAAGATTCACAACAACACAGAGAGGTAATTATTACTATCCCCATTTTACAAGCAGCAGTGATACCCTTCATTTCACAGTCTTTAAAACATAAGAAAGAATCCTGGAAGAAAAAGAATTAGTTGTTCCTACTTGTGCCTGTCTTCCTTTCTTCTTATCTCCTTTCTTCCTTTCTTTCTTTTTCAGTAACTGAATCCATTAAGACTTTGCAACTAAACTTACTGCAGTTCCCTTATTTGTTTAATAATGAAGCAAGGACATTTTTAGTAAATTTCTCAACTCATGCTTTAGAAATATTTTTGGGGAAAACGCATGACAATGCATTAAGGGTTTGACCTATATTAGCTTCTCTACAGACTGGTCTGTGCAACTTTTCCAAGGTCATAAATGCTTAACAACCCTACTGGGTCTTTCTTCATTATTGTTTAATACTATTACAGGTTGTCTTCACTTTCTTTCCCTCATTTTTTAAAAAAATTCTAGGAAAGTTTCCTCCTTTGCATCTCTATTAAAGCCCAGAAGATTTTTACCTGCTGCCTTATTCACGTAAAAATTAACTCAACAAATATTTCTTGGGCCTCTACCAGTTGCTCTCTACTAGAGCTGAGGATAGCACTGTGAACAATATAGACATGGTCCATGGCATGGCCTGGTGTGGCACAACTCCAGGGGGCGCCATATTTACATAGAAAACAATGCTCCTGACATGGAGCTTATAAACTGAAGGAAACATATTATAAATTGCAACACAATCTACAAATATATTATTACTGTTATTACAATTATTATTACTTCTGATCGTGGAGCGTGAAAACTTTTTTTTTTAGACAGAGTCTCACTCTGTCACCTCAGCTAGAGTGCCGTGGTATCAGCCTAGCTCACAGCAACCTCAAACTCCTGGGCTCAAGTGATCCTCCTGCCTCAGCCTCCCGAGTAGCTGGGACTACAGGCACATGCCAAAATTCCCCAGCTGATTTTTTATTTTTTGTAGAGACTGTTAACTCATTTTGTCCAGTTTAAAAAAAAAAAAAAAGCAAGGTATAGGCCGGGTGCAGTGGCTTATGCCTGTAGTCCTAGCACTCTGGGAGGCCGAGGCGGGAGGATCACTTGAACTCAGGAGCTCAAAACCAGCCTGAGCAAGAGTAAGACCCAGTCTCTACTAAAAATAGAAAAAATTAGCTGGGTGTGGTGATGTGTGCCTGTAGTCTCAGCTACTCAGGAGGCTGAGGCAGGAGGATCGCATGAGTTTTAGGTTGCTATGAGCTATGCTGAGTCCACGGTAAGTTGCTATGAGCTAGGCTGACGCCACAGCACTAGCCCAGACAAGAATAAGACTCTGTTTCAAAAAAAAAAAAAAAAGCACATTCACAATGTTGTGGAACCCTCACCACCATCCACCTCCATCCTGAGCTTGATACTGTTTCCAATACATAAAGACTTTTCTGAAGAGATTAGTGGTGATATTAATAAATGTGATTTTCTGATATTCTATAATGAAACATGGTAGAAGACTTTCAAAATTCAGTGAACCAATGTTTTCCAAATGCCAGATGCATAATGTTACAAAATCACATATGGGTAAAAATTTATTCAAAATCTAAAATAGACTAAAGGATTTCCATGTAACAGTATAAGAGTTCATTGGTATGGTTTAAGATTCCACATTTAACTAACTTTCAAGAAATGACCACTTGTCATTTGTGGTGTCATATCAAAGAAGAATGTCCACAATTATATGAATAGGCTATAAAAATACTCTTCACTGCAACCTCAAACTCCTGGGCTCAAGCGATCCTCTTGCCTCAGCCAACTAAATAACTGTAACACTCTTCTAACACTCTAACCAAAACAATATATCAAAACAAATTGAATGCAAAAGCAGATATGAAAATCTAACTGTCTCCTATTAAGCAAGACATTAACGAGATTTGAAAAAATGTAAAACAACTCTAGTCTTCCCACTAATTTTTTTTGTTTTAGAAAATATAGTTATTTTTCACATAAAATATATTGCCATGTAATGGAATTGTTATTGTCGTAAATAAATTGATAGATGGTTTTTAAAAATGTCTGTGTTAATTTCCAGTAATATAAATATCGGTAGATATAATTCATGTAAACAAAAGTTGCCTAAGGTCCCTAACAATTTTAAAGAGTATAAAACTGTCCTGAGACCAAAAATTTTAAAACTATGGGATGAATGTATGAACTATTGGTTTGATATTGTTATTAAATTTTTTTGAAGCCAAGTTTATTTACAGTAAAATTTACCCTTCTGAGGTACATTCTATGAATTTTGACAAATGCATAGCCATATAACCACCACAGTCCATCACAGAGTTTCTTCATGATCATTTATAGTCAATCCCTCCCCCACCCAGTCTCTAGCACTCACTGATCTATATTCTCTTTTGATATTTTTGCCTTTCAGAGTGTCAAATAAAGTGAAATTATACAATATGTGGCTCTGCTAATCTAGCTTATTTTACTTAATGCAGTGCTTCTGATATTCATCCATGTTGCATTTATCAGTTCCTTTATTTATACTTCTGAGTTATATTTTAGGTATGGATGGATGTACAACAATATATTCATTCACCAGTTGATAGACATTTCGGTTGTTTACAATTTTTGGTGATTTTGAATACAGCTATTTGTCTTAGTCCATTTGAGCTGCTATAACAGAATATCACAGACCGGGTAGCTTATAAACAACAGAAACTTATTTCTTACAGCTCTAAGATCAAGGCAGATTCAGTGAGGGCCTGTTGGTTTATAGATTGTGCCTTCTATCTGTGTCCTCACATGTTGGAAGGGTGAACAGGCTTGGACCTGTTTTATAAGAGCACTAATGAATGGGATTAGTGCTTCACTCTTAAGATCTAATTATGTCCCCAAAGACCCCCACCTGCTAATACCACCACCTTGGAGGTTAGGATTCAACATATGAATTTTGGGGGGGACACAAACATTCAGATCATAGCACTGTCATAAACATTTGTATACAGGTTTCTATGCAGACACACGTCTTCATTTCTCTTGGGTAAATACAAATGAGATTGTTGGGTCATATGATAAGTGTATGTTTATCTTAATAAGAAGCTGCCAAACTATTTTCCATGGAGACTGACTCATTTCACATTCCCACCAGCAGTGTGTGAGAATTCCGGGTGCTCCACATCCTCTCTAGCACTTGGTATTCCTAGTTCCTTCTTTTCCCCCCTCCCCTTTTTTAATTTTAGCCACTCTAATAGGTGCTAGTAGTTGTTATTAAATTTTTCAAATGTTTATCTTTGGCTTCCACACGTAAGTAGTCGACTGTGGAAGGGATTACACATTTTATTTAGCTCTAGGTTACCATTAGAACAGTGTCAATGACATAGAACTTATAGGAAATTTTATTAATCCATCAATTAAAGTTTAAGCAAAGAGATCCCCTGATCACGTGGGGAAAGTTCCTGACTATAAGGCTTGTGGCATCCATTTAAATCACTATTTAACTCTTTTTATCAATGCCCTGTAATCTTTTTATCAATGCCTTATACAAACCAAATGATCTTGCCCCTACATTTTTTAAAGATTTGGCAACAGAAAAGAAGCTCTCCTCTATATTTTAAGTCCTTACCACCATTACGGAGATTTTAGTGTGGATAATCCACCAGACACTGATCTTCTCTTCCCTCTGCTCCACTGCAGCCACACATTCTTATGGCCTAACTCCCAGCATTGTCATCTCTTGGTCCATATACCAGCGTATTTTTTTTTTTTACCCATTTTTACATTTCAGTAGCTGAATTTTTTAAAAGCACAATTGAAAGTAAATTTACAACATGATTTTAAGTAAATTTTCAGAGATGTGCAAACATCACCAAAATCCAGTTTTAAAACATTTCCAACATCCCCCAAAAAGGTCACTTGGGCCATTTGCAATCACTGCTCCTACCTCCAGCTCCATGCACTATATACAAATCTTAAACCTCAATATTCCATTTCCTTAACTCAACCTCTACCATTCTGGATCTCTCATTTCTCCTTTTCTTTCATTAAGCCTGTTGTTAACATTAGCAAGCCAGCCCTGATCCCTGGGTTATATTAATACTATAATTCCCCTCAATCTTATTCCTTTCCTTTTCACTTCTTTCTCCACCCAGTCACAGACTTCCTTGTCCATTCTCCTGCCAATAACACCCATACCCTTGTCCCACATGCTTCTATTGTATCCCTCTGTCAAAACAACAATTCTGAATCTATTCAACTGTCAGAGCTTCCTGCTCCCGACTCAATATTTCAAAGAGAAAAAACACACATAACTTTGCTAAATAGTGCATTAGAACTATTGCCTTTGAGAAAGCTTTCTCAACATGATAAAAGGCATCTCTATAAAAGCATAACAACCATGTATAATAGTGAAAGACTGAAAGCTTTCCCCCTAAGATCAGGTCTTGAACTCAAACTCCTGAGCTCAAGCAATCCACCTGCCTTGGCCTTCCTGAGTGCTAGGATTAGATTATAGGCATGAGCCACCCGGCCCCACCAACCCCTAAGATCAAGAAGAAGAAAAGGGCCTGGCATGGTGGCTCACGCCTGTAATCCTAGCTCTCTGGGAGGCTGAGGCGGGCGGATCGCTCGAGTTCAGGAGTTCAAAACCAGCCTGAGCAACAGCAAGACCCCATCTCTACTATAAATAGAAAGCAATTAATTGGCCAACTAAAAATATATATATAAAAAAAAAAAATGAGCCGGGCATGGTGGTGCATGCCTGTAGTCCCAGCTACTCGGGAGGCTGAGGCAGGAGGATTATTCGAGCCCAGGAGTTTGAGGTTGCTGTGAGCAAGGCTGACGCCACGGCACTCACTCTAGCCTGGGCAACAGAGTGAGACTCTGTCTCAAAAAACAAAACAAAACAAAAAAAAAAGAACAAGAAAAGAATGCCTGCTTATACCACTGTTATTCAATATTATACTAACTGTTCTAGCCAAAACAATTAGGCAAAAACAAACAAACAAACAAAAATGCTATATTGAAAAGAAACAAGTAAAACTGTCTCTGTTTGCAGAAGACAGGACCTTATACATAGAAAATAGTTTTAAGAAACCATATACACACAAAACTATTAGACCTAAAAAGTTTCAGGATACAAGATCAATAACAAATATCAACTGTATTTATAGACACTAGCAATGAACAATCTGAAAATAAAATTTAGAAAACAATTCCATTTACAATAACACTAAAAAGAATAAAATGCTTAGGAATAAATTTAACAAAAGAAATGCAAGACTTATACATAGAAAACTATAAAACATGGTTGAAAGAATTAAAGAAAATTTATATAAATTGCCACTACAACTTGATTTCTGCTCCTATTCTATGAAACCTGACCTCTTTCCAGCCTTTGACACCACTACCTATGCTTTCTTTTTTTCTTTTTCTTTTTCTTTCTTTCTTTTTTTTTTTTTTGTTGAGACAGAGTCTTGTTCTGTAGCCCAGGCTAGAGTGCCATGGCGTCAGCCTAGCTGCTCACAGTAACCTCAAGTTCCTGGGCTCACACATGCCCAGCTAATAATTGTTTCTAATTTTGTTTTTTTTCAAATAGAGACAGAGTTTCACTCTTGCTCAGGCTGGTCTAAAACTCCTGACCTCAAAGGATCCTCCCACCTCAGCTTCCCAGAGAGCTAGGATTATGGGCATGAGCCACCACATCTGGCCACCACTACCTATGATTTCATTTAAATAAGATACACAGAGTCTCTGTTATTTTTTATGATTACATATGAATCTACAATTATATCAAAATTAAAAATTAACTTACTTTTAAAAATAGAAAACATTGCCTTCACCCTCAGATGGACCAATTGTCCTTTGTATATCTGGCTAATTTCAAGTATCCATTTGGCTCAAATCCTTTACTCCACCACCTTCCTATCAACAGATAACAACACTGTGACTTCCAAGTAACATTTATGGGGCATTTGTTTGACAAAGTACTTTATGTACAAATAACTTCATATGATTAATTCATTTAATTCTCATAACAGATAACTTTGAATACAACTTTTCATAGGCAGTAGCAGCTTCAGACACCACTTCTCTACTCTATCAGCATCCATTCACTCCTTTTTTTTCTTCCTTTAATAATGAAAAGAGGTGTCCATCCCACAGGCTAAGGGCAATTCTTTTACTTAAGTACTGGACCCTGCCTTCTCAGGATCCTAACTTCATCCAATATCCTCTTTCTTGTATTTTAAACCCCTCCCTGTGTATTAGCTCCATCCTGTCAGAATTTAGATATTTTCTTATCTTTTCCTATCTTAAAAACAAACAAACAAATAAATAAAGCTTCCCCCAACCTTACTAAAGCATCAAACTATTCTCACTTTTTTCATAGCCATGTTTCTTAAGAATTGCTCACATTTACTCTTTCTTTTCCCTAAACTTGCATTCACTCCACTAATCCAACTTGATTTCTGCTCCTACTCTAGCAAAACTGACTTTTTTCCAGCCTTTGACACAACTGCCTATTCTCTCATTTAAACTCTCTTCTTTGGGTTTCTCTGACATCACCTATCCTATGAGAGTTGAGGTAACAATGTTATGATAAAGTAGGGCACGGGAATGGCCAAAGAAGTAAAGGTGAATGAAGATGGGTAGTTTCTGAATGGAGACTTAAGAGTCAGTCTGGACCATAAAACAAAGTGACTGATGTTACCGAACCCACAAGGGGGGTTCAATGTTGCCCCCCTACAAAAAGCCAATTACTGAGCGAGGATTGTCAGGAGGAAAGGATTTATTTCTGTGGACCCTCAACAGGGAGGAGGAGGTATAAACTGCCTCAAGTTTGCCTCCCTGACCAACAGGGTCAGTGGGTTTTTCTGCTGGCGACATGAATAATGCATAAGGGGTATGAGCATCACTGTGTGTTTGGGGTGGAGTGCAGGGCACGCAAGCAGTGAGAAATCATGTTAGTACTTACGTCCCATGATCAAAACATGGCAGCTAAGTCCCTCCCAGGGCAGAGATTTTAGTATTATAATGAGCGAGGGGTTAATATTGGTCGTTCTTTCAGCCTGTGAGCAGGCTCAGTGGGTCTTCGGGCACAATCAGTGGTGAAGTATTCTTTATCTTGTCTTCTCGGGACAAGCAGGCGGTGTGAAGCTTTGTAGGAGGTTCTGCCATTCCTGGGTAAGAAACTCAAGAGAGAATGTGTCAGTACAACAGAAAGTTACAAAGTTCTGGTCAGCAAATTTTGCTAAAGAGTTCTCTATTTTCTGCCTAATTGAGACTGTAGCCACTAAGTTACCAAGGCTGAGATAAATCTTGCTGTCAAGGCCACTTAGAGCTGCCAGCCCCAGCCAGAATGTGAACACTGAAAACTCATTTGAAGTATGGAGAAACTAAAAACATTATTGAAAAACATCTTCTTGCTTATAGAACCGGTTACACTGACTTACACCCTCTCTCCTGCATCACTTTCACCCTCTTTCTTTCCCCATCCTTTGAGGGCTGGTAGGTACTCAGGGCAAACTAAAGGATAATGGGCGCCACAGGCAGCAATGGCGGGCCCAGGGTCTGCGAGTAGAGCGGGCTCTGCCTGTGGTGCGGAGGGGGCACTGAGGCTCCGGGTTGCCAGCGGAACTCTGGCGCCCAACAGAGGTTGCAGGTCGGCGCCGAGCCGCTGGGGTGCGCGCGTGCGTGGTGGCGCTTCCGGCCCCTGTTAGGTGCTGGCTGCTTCCCGAGGTGCTTGGACGTGGCGTCGGGTATCCTGCGGTAGCTCCAGGCGCTGTCCTCCGCGGTCTCCCAGGGACCCGAGAGCGGCTTGTGATACCCAGAAGCTGGACCAAGTCTGGCCCTACGCGCTCTGCGTCTCTGTCCTCTGTGGGGCGCGTCTCCTGCCCGTCTCCCGGCCAGCGGCGCTGAAAAAGGGGCCAGGGAGGAAACAATATCCCGGTTGAATAGATTTCTCCGCAGATCCTGTGCAGTTAAACCTGCGAGCTCACACTTAAAACAAAACAAAAAAAATGAAGAAATTAAGACTTAAGGAACTAGAAAGTCGCCTGCAACAAGTGGATGGATTCGAAAAGCCCAAGCTACTTCTAGAACAGTATCCCACCAGGCCGCACATTGCAGGTAGGGCGGATGGTTCACCACGCCCTTGCTTTCGGGGTAGTCTGGTCAACTCACTCCATGATGAAAATATAACAGTTATTTGGATAAAAAGAATTTCTGCCCTAAGATCTGTGTTACGTTAGAGAAGCCTTCCATGACACCGCAGCTAAAAACATCCCCCTCAGAGACACACACTTTATCGTTTTGCTGTTTGATTTTCCACATACCCTTTAACACTGTCAGACATCTTTTTAATATGTTTGTTTCTCTCATTATAAACTCCTTGAGGGCAAGGAATTTGTTATTCTTACATCTAAATTCCCATTGTCTAGAAGAGTTGCTGTTACTATTTTGGAGCTCAGTAAATATTTGCTAAATAAGGATCAATTTCCTATTGCAACTAATTGCTTGGGCAAGGATTTCTGTGCTATATATACTCTGCCCTAGAAATGAAAACCAGAGTATATGCTATATAAAGATGAGGATGCATGCATTTCAATTTTAATAAATTATCTGATAGCATTGTTGCTTCATGCTAGAGTACAGGAGAGAATACAGGAAAATCTATTCATATTTAATAAACGTGTTACCAAGGTCTTTGAGAAGCCCCAGGAAAATTAGTTTGCTAGGAGTACCTGCAAGGAGAAATTTTTTCTATTTCTAAAATAGTTTGTAAATTGCCAGTGAAAGTGAAGAATACATGCATACTTGCATTTAACTCAAAGATGTCATAATTCCAACCAAAAATTGACACCAAATTACTGTGTCTAGATTAAGACCAGTCTTCTTAACTTACATGATGACTTCTTACTGTCTTCTGGCTGTAGAGTTTTTTAGTGGAATCCAATTTTAAAAAGTAAAAAACATCAGCTGTTTCACACTCAGCATGTAACATGCACTTGGATATGCTCATTCTTTTGAGATACCAGCTTTAAAACCACCTGCAGCAATGATCAGGATAGCACAAAGATGTCACTGTAATTGTGTTTTTAATACCTCTGGATCCTCAGGCAATAAGCACTGGCCAGCATTGCTTGCTGGACTCAGATATCCACAAGGAGATATCAGTGGTGTTATTCATGCTTAACCTTCAGTATATCCAAGACCCTTGTGTATTTGAAAGATCCCTTAGAAATCTCAGCAGCTTCTGCCCTGCTCGTCAGTAGTTCCATTATCAGCTCTCATTTGTATATTATGAATATATATGTCTAAAGTAAAAACTATATTGTGACTGTAGGAGCTTATGATGCCCGTATTCTGGTGACAAACTTGTTACAAAAAAGTTCTGTGTCCTTGTGATACTAATGCTTGTTTGATGACTTGTAGATTTCACAGATTTCAAAACAATTTTGGAGACTGATAGAAGGTTACCAAATTTATATTTTGACAAGGAAGTATATTTTTAAAACCTGTTTATTCTTACTGTTTTCTAAAAATAACATTTTAGCATCTAAGAAAGAACTGGCATATGTATGTGTATATGGCAATGTTTTGAACAGGATGAGGAAAAATAAAGCACTTTGACTTTATTTTTCTCATTTCACTCATCTGTGACCTCAGAGATTGATCACAGTTTTGTCATTCTTGGCATTGTTGGCAGAGACTAGTTTTTGAGAACCACTGGCATGTGTTTGCCTTCCTTATGGTGCCTCTTACTGGTTACCAAGTTACTACACCTTACCTTTTTTTTTTTTTTTTTTTTTAATAATTTGGAACACCATTTGGGGGAGGACTAAATAATGCAAAATAAATTTTTTTAGAAAAAGTCATTTGGCTGGGTTCATTGGCTCACGCTTGTAATCCCAGCACTTTGGGAGGCCAAGGTAAAAGGATTGCTTGAGCTCAGGAGTTTGAGACCTGCCTGAGCAAGAGTGAGGCCCCGTGTCTACTAAAAAATAGAAAAATTAGCTAGAGGCATCCTTGTTCAAGCCTGTAGTCCCAGCTACTCTGGAGGCTGAGGCAGGAGGATTGCTTGAGCCCAGGAGTTTGAGGTTCCAGTGATGCCACTGCACTCTATCTACCTTGGCAACAGAGCAAGACTCTATCATTGAAATCTGCTAAGGAGTGTGTAACAACTCACCTGCCATAAAAAAATATATGTATATACATATATAAAAGAAAAAAAGACTGTCTCAAAAAAAAAGTCATTTGCACAAATTGGACTTCTCATCAGCTTGCTTACTTATTCCCTAATACATTTTTTAATTTTTTTTTTTAGCATGTATGCTCTATACAATCCATAACACATATGATGACATTGAAAATAAAACGGTTGCAGATCTAGGATGTGGCTGTGGAGTGCTTAGCATCGGAACTGCAATGTTAGGTGCTGGGTAGGTAATCCAGTGTATTTGGATATGGGGTGGCTTTAATAAGGAAGCATAAATAGGATAAACTGAATTATACTTATGGGACTCTACAGTATGAGATGGGAGGAGCAAGAATCGATACTGAGTACATCTTGAATGGGCAGAAGATAAAAAAAACTATAAAAAAAAAAATAAACATGGTAACAGCAGCAGTCCCCTATATACAAACCTTAGTTTCCAACCTCTACTAGGTTGGGAAATTATGCCATTGAAAAGTGACACTCAGGCCAGGCGGGGTGGCTCACGCTTGTAATCCTAGCACTGTGGGAGGCTGAGGCTGGAGGATTGCTCAAGGTCAGGAGTTCAAGACCAGCCTGAGCAAGGGTGAGACCCCGTTTTACTAAAAACAGAAAGAAATTAGCTGGACGACTAAACATATATAGAAAAAATTAGCTGGGCATGGTGGCGAATGCCTGTAGTCCCAGCTACTTGGGAGGCTGAGGCAGGAGGACTGCTTGAGCCCAGGAGTTTGAGGTTGCTGTGAGCTAGGCTGACGCCATGGTCACTCTACCCAGGCAACAGAGCAAGACTTTGTCTCAAAAAACAAAAAAGAAGTAGCTATTGAAATTTACAACATTCACACACCTTGACCCAGCATTTCTATGACTTTTTCCTCAAGTAACACTCCACCAAATACTAAAAAGGACATGTACATGAATGTTTATTAGTAACACTGATGACAAGAACAAAATACTAGAAACAGTTCAAATGTCCAACAATAGGGAACCTGACAAATGAATTATGGTAGGTCCCGCAGTGGCATCAGTTTGGGTCTTGGCAGGAAACAGATGGCGCATGCAAAGGAGTAAACTGAAGGAAGAAGCTTAATGGCAGGATTTTTTACAGCAGTGTGAGTAGGCCGTAAAGCAACCAGCAAGGGATGATAAAGGATCTAGGGACTGGTCACAGCAGGAAGCTACTTCTGCCCTTTGGCTTGGAAGGGCAGAGAAGAGAGGGGTATCACTGGAGCCAGCAAAAGCTGGCTGGAGAAGAGAGGTCACCCAATAGGAGCAGTGGCCAAAGAGGAGCACAGCTGCTACTAGGATCATGGGAAGGGGCAGTGGCGGATGGGAAACACTCTGCCCTCTCTCACCACTCGCCCTCTACTCTCCTGTGGGTGCCTTTTATCAGCTGATCCCAAGTGGAAGCCAGAGGGCCAGGAAGTCCA
This sequence comes from Cheirogaleus major, assembly GCA_963574435.1. Classification (NCBI taxonomy): domain Eukaryota; kingdom Metazoa; phylum Chordata; class Mammalia; order Primates; family Cheirogaleidae; genus Cheirogaleus; species Cheirogaleus major. The sequence continues at coordinate 8,765 of CAUYPO010017601.1, read as the reverse complement.
GATGATTCCATTCATAAAGGTGAGCCACCAACACACAGAGGAAAGAAGGTGGATAATGGATTTGCGAGGGCAGGAGAATAACAAGTACAGAATGCGGTGTACCAGTTAGAAAGAAGGAGCACATCTGCATGTACTGACGGGGAAAAATGTCTAGAAAATACTAAGTGAAAAAAATCCAGCTGTAGAATAGTATGTATAGCCTCATACTGGCAATGACAAACAAGGATGATGGTAATATTTAAAAATTAAGATTAAATATCAAGTACATACATAAAAGAATATGCACTGAACTACTGACAATAATTGTCTTGAAAAAGTAGGTTTGGAGGAAATGTTTTTAACAATCTATTCACATATTCACTTTTAATTTTTATATTTATAAAAGGAAAGGTACGAAGTTTTCAGAGTGAAACAGAAATCGGACTTGCATTTCCAGCAGCACAAAGGACTATGTATCTTGTCCAACCTTCCCACTGAAAAGAACTAAAAATTTAAGGTATAAGTATCCTGACCACAAAAGGTGAGTGGTTCTTGGAAAGCTTTTTCTTTCCTTTTAGAAGGGCGCTGAAGTGGCTGGTACCAGTCCCTCCACCTTCTTTCTGTGCTGAATGCAGATGGGACGTCTGAACTGACACAGCCAAAAGGTAACCACAACTCAAGGCTCTGGCAGACACAAGACAATGAGTCAACAGGTTTACCCATTCGTTCAACAAATATGACACTAAGCAGGCTGAACTAATCACCTATTTTGTTTGTCTTTTCCATTAAGGAAAACAACTATCCTAAAGAAGAAACTGATTTCTAAGAGTGGACAACATACAAAAGAACAAAGACCTTAAAAGAAGCTCAAACCTCCAAGACAAGAAGAACATCATCTCAAAATCCTGAAAGAGATGTAATTCTAAACTCACTCGTAGGACAAAAGTCTGACAACATATTCTAGTGATGAGGTTGTGGGGTAAAAACAGGCTCTCTCAGACATTGCTGGTGGCAGGAGGGATATGGCAATATCTAACAAAATTACACATGCTTTTTACTCTTTAACTCAATAATCTTACTTATAAGAAACTATTCCAGGCCTGGCACGGTGGCTCACGCCTGTAATCCTAGCACTCTGGGAGGCTGAGGGGGGCAGATCGCTCAAGGTCAGGAGTTCGAAACCAGCCTGAGCAAGAGCAAGAGATCCCGTCTCTACTAAAAATAGAAAGAAATTAACTGGCCAACTAAAAATATATAGAAAAATTTAGCCGGGTATGGTGGCGCATGCCTGTAGTCCCAGCTACTTGGGAGGCTGAGGCAAGAGGATCGCTTGAGCCCAGGAGTTAGAGGTTGCTGTGAGCTAGGCTGACGCCTCAGCACTCTAGCCCGAGCAACAGAGTGAGACTCTGTCTCAAAAAAAAAAAAAAAAGAAACTATTCCAAAGATACACTGACAAAAATACAAACAGTCTTATGCACGTGGCCATTTATTGTAGCACTATTTCAAAGTACTCCAAATGTCCTTCAATAGGAATTGAATAAACTATGGTACATACACCAAATATGTATTATGCAGCCATAAAAAGAAATGAGCCCTTTCCAGCCCTTCCTTTCTGAATGATTTAATCTAAAAACTAATAGGTTTTAGCGGTAGTCACATGTGCCTGGGATGAAAGGGGAGAGAGGGGTATCAATCTATGTGAGGGGCTTGGGGTGTGGCGACAGGTGATTTGGGGTTGACCAGTAAGTAAATATTAATACATTAAGGGTAATGGGAGTGAGATTTGTCAGTGATGAAGGCAGTTACAAATATGGAAAGGGAAAAACTAGAATTAATCTTTAAGTTTGTATTGGAATTGGAGGTGTCAGTACAAACAGGCGGTTTTCAATATATAAAGATATAAAAATAAATATAGATGTGGACAGTGTGTGTACACACAGACATTCTTTAGCTCTCTGTCCACTGAAAGGGCCTGGCAGCAATTATATCCCAGCAGCAATGAGCACATCTAACACCTAGACCTTGGCTTTCAAACACCATTCTCCACTAGGGAGCAGGGACCCTTGGAAGAACAGCTGATTCCAGGGCTGAGGCAGAGAAGCACAAGATGAGTCTGGACCATCTTGTCATGCTTAAAATAGGACAATGCTCACAGTGAGGACACGTCAAAAGAAAAAGACAGTATATATGTATATTATACCTCAATAAAAAAATTTAAAAATATATTCATATATTCATCTTATCTCAGAGAAGGAGGTGTCACTCTTCTGTCCAAAGCTAACGCAACGACCACCAAGTGCCAGGGACTGTGCAGGACACAGAGGATACTAAGACACTAAAACTCAGACCCTGTCTTAAGGAGTGTATTTGACTTCTCTCTTCCCATTCATTTGTCAACCTACCATGATCTCATCTGTCTCCTGACCCCACCTGACCTCTTAAATGCCAAATCCACTGGACGCTTTACAGTCTTTCCATGATTTGACCTTTCCACAGCGTCTGAAACTGTGAGAAGTGATATAGTGGTAGTAAGAGAATTTCTTTCTCCAACTTCTTTGCCTACCTAATATCGGCTCATCTTTTAGGACTCCATTCAAGTCTTGGCTCCTTCAGGAAGCTTTCCCCACTCGCACCCCCACACTATGGCTGGTTTTGTGCTCTCCTAACAACCCATGCTTACCTCTATCGTAGCATCTAAAAAACACCTTGTCTCTTTTTCTGTCTCTGCAGAGAATCAGCATACGCTTTGAAAGCAGAACCTATAACTTAGGTCTGTGAATCACCAGCATTTAACAGCATAGTGCCTCATACATAATAACACCCAAGAAGAGTTAAAAATAAAATAAGTTAATAATTTCTAATTATATGCTCTAACTCTAGACACAACTAATATAATTTGAACACATTCTGAAAATATATACTAAAGGTGTAATTTGTGTGAGCATATATACATGCACAGCAATTTTAAATGTGGAGAGAAGCCTGGAGCACTGTGTTAGGCGTTCTTACATCCTCATTCTGCAGATGTCCCCAAGGCAATGTAATCCTCCTCTGTGACTTCATCTACCATCATTATGCTGACTATTCCAAACCTTCTATATTCAGCCTAGATATCCCTTCTGAGTTTTATGTTGATTCATTTAACTTCTCATCATCTAGATGTTTCCCAGATGCCTCTACTTCCCCTATAAACATCCCCTTCCTTCAGTGTTTACTACCTCAATCAAAGACCACACTTTCCCAGGTGCTTCCGTCAGAAACCTGGAAATGATCCTTGACACTAGCCTCCTCCAGTCTCACCCTCCACGTGTAATCAACCAAGTCCTATGAATTTTACTTCCTAAATACTTCCTGAAGACATCCATCCCTCTCTCTTCACGGCCACCATCCTATTTTAAGTCTCTATAATCTTTTGCTTGGACTACCACAAAAGCCTAGTAAACCTCCTATTCTTGCCCCTTTCCAATGCATTCTCCACATAGCAGTCAATGGGATAGGCTTATTTCATTCCCAGGTTTAACCCCAAACCTCTTAACAAAGCATATAAGATCTGGCCCCTGCTCATCTCTCTGCCCACATCTTTTGCCATCTCACTTCTTATGAGCCTGCCACATGGAACTTCTTTCCATGTTTTGAACTTACCACACTCTCCCAATGTCAGGCTGAAGTCCTCTGACCCCACCACTTCATCTGGCCAACTCTTACTCTTCCTTTGAGTCTCAGCTAAAAGCTCAATTCTGCAGGGAAGCATTATCTGTCTCCACACTTTAGGTTAGGTTTCCTTGTCATAGACTCCCCCAGCACCTGCCTATCCCAATCCAATACATAGTGTACTTATAATTTTATAAGTACTTGCAATAATTTAACATTTATATTCTGGCTAATCTGGGCAGGAAACATGTCTATTTTGTTCACCACTGTGTCCCTTGTAAGTGCTCAAGAACTATTTGTTCACCGGCTGATTATTCAGTTAGTTATAATATGTTTGAAAAGAGGTACATAAGGTACAGAAAGCTAGATTATCTTAACCATAAATGCAAAATTGCATAAAAATCCACACTCACTGAAACAAGCTACACCAAACTCTTGCCAACCCCAAAACATCCAACAATATGGTTATTTTCTGAACTAAATCTAGTAACAATTTTTAGGTTAGTCTGAAATGTCAGAATTTTGATGATCTTCAAATACCAGCCATAATGGATATGAACTCAATTATGACAAAATCATGCATGCAGAACAAAAGACCAGAGTATTTCCAGAGCATGTCTCCTGTGAATATTTTTGAGGCAAGATAATTAGATGTTATTACATACTATTTATTATCCAGTTTCCCAAACCATCTACTGAAAAGTTCAATTTTTTGAAACTGTTTTCGCTGAATGTACCCCTGCTATTCAGACTTCATGCATGACCAAGCAGATTTAAGTAATTAACCTGCAATCTATAAAATTATTTTATTCAGAAGACTTGTGCATGTTCTAATTACAAGTCACTGTAACAGAGAAAATAATTAATATTGCTAATATTCATATAACACTGTGGATCAGCCCCAGTTCTAGGAGTTTTCTACAATTTAATTCATTGAATCTTCTTGACAATCCTGTGATGTTATCATTCTCATTTTACAGAGAAGTAACTGAGGCACAGAGAGGTTAAAGATCTTGTCCAAGATCATAGTGCTAGTGAGTGGCAGAGCCAGGATTCAAATCCAGATGATCTGGCTTCAGTCGTATACTATATTGCCTCTCCAAATAATGAGAAAAGTTTTATCCAAATAATATTGAAAAGGAATCAGTACAAAATCTACACAAATATACTGAAAAAAAAGTGGAAGAGGGAAGGTCGAGGGGAAGGGGAAGCATGGCAGATGAAGACAACGCAACAGAAAAAAAATGTCACAGAACTGATGAAGATGATTAACAAAGATTCTCCCAGTCCCACCCACTCCCTACTGGCTCTATAAAACAAGAACTAGGGGCAGAGAGCAAAGGCAAATCTCAGGGGAAAAACTGTAAAACAGCAAATTTTTAAAATAAAATAAAATTAGCACTCAGGAAAAAAAGTGAACAAAGAAAAACAACACTAACACAAAAATGAACCCCTTAATGAAAGAAAACAAAGTGGACATTCTTGAAAATACAGTAAGAGTCATAAAGATCATGACTGGTAAAAAAATGAGCAAGATATCCAACTACACTAAAAAAAAAAAGAAAAAATTAGAAAGGAAAAATACAGTAATTAAATTTTTAAAAAATAATAAAAAGTAATGAGCAAGATAAAATGAAAAAGAATAAAAAGTTTAAAAGGATTTCCAAAACAACCCCCCCAAAATGAAACAAAAACATGTAGCAATGGAAGTCATAGGAGATCCACCATAAGCATAACTGCATTCTGAAAGAGAGAACCAAGCAAATGGAATACAAAAAGGTGCGAACATGGATAATTAGAAAGCTGAGCTGACAGCAAGTTGGCCCAAAGATAGTTTCCTAGCTTTTCCAAACAATAGCCACAGAAGACAAGAATAACTGAATACCTCCAAAGGAAATTAAAAGCTAAAGGTACGCTGAGGTCCCAGTTACTCACTGCACTGGTTACAGATTTATTGCCTCTCAGCTCCAAATGCATCCTTTTTGACCACCTTGCTAAAATGGATCTGGGCCCTATAAATATTTTTCTTTTGCCAGCTGGCCTGCTTTCAAGCTTCGTTGGTAGAGGGCGCCAGAGAGACATTGCAAGAGGAAAGGGGCTTGGCTTCCAGGTTCCAGAGTGCTCTGCTCAGTAGGCTTCTGCAGCACTCAACGGCTTTTCCAGTGTTCAGCCATCAGCAAGCTTCCCTGAGCACTTTTCTCGGGCAGTTTTGTAGTTGAGTGCCTCTGATGAGACACCACCCTGTAAACAGCTTTCCCCAGAACACTATAGGGCAGATTTCCAGCACGTTCTGCCTTGCAGCATCACAGTCACTTCTCTGCCATCCACTGAGCCACTACCAGGGGTCCTCAAACTTTTTAAACAGGAGGCCAGTTCACTGTTCCTCAGACCGTTGGAGAGTGTGCACTGTGGGCCCAGGACGAGTCGGCTGCTAAGCAGGATAGGCAGTGGCGGCAAAAACACCCGGCGGGCCGGATAAATGACCTCAGCGGGCGGCATGTGGCCCGCGGGCCATAGTTTGAGGACGCCTGCAAGGTCCAGATCTCAACCACCAGCAGCATAAGGGCAGTGAGGGAGGGGGGCTCTTGTGGGGCACTCTGTCTCAGCCCTGGGTGGTGGCTGCTCCTTGTATATGCTATTTCTATATTCTTGAGAGCTCTCTTTGTTTCTTATTAACAGCTTTACTGAAATATCTTTCACATACAGTTCACCCAAAGTGCACAATTCAATGGTTTTCAATATATCCATGAAGTTCATAGAGTTGAGCAAACATCACCACAATTTTAGACCTTTTTCATTAGCCCTAAGTAGGTGCCTCGCATCCCTTATCTGTCACAACCCCTCTCATCTCCTGTTCTCCTAGCCCTAATCTGCTGTCTCTATACTCAGAATAGTATCCCTATTCTGGATACTTCATATCAATGGAATCATATAACATATGGTCCTTTGTGAATGGCTTCTTTCAATTAGCATGTTTTAAAGGTTCATGCATATTGTAGCATGCATCAGTACTTCATTGCTTTTTATTGCTGAATACTATTCCAGCATATGAACATATCATATTTTATTTATCCATTCATCAGTTGATAGACATTTGGGCTGTTTCCACTTTTTGGCTGAATAATGCTGTTACAAACATTCATGTACAGTTTCTGTATGGACATAAATTTTAATTTCTCTTGGGTATATACCTAAGAGTAGAATCGGGTATATACTTAATGCTGTGGTTTGAATGTGTCCCCCTAAAAATCATGTGCTGGAAACTTAATCCCCAACACAAGTGTTGGGAAGTAGAGCCTAATGAGAGGTGGTAAGGTCATGAGGGCTCCACCCTCATGCAGTGATTCATGCTGATTATAAAAGGGCTTGAAGCTGAGAGTCTGATCTTTCTCCCTCTTCCTCCCACCCTCCTTCCTTCTCCTGCTCTCTTACCCTTCCATCTCCCACCATAGGATGAAACAGCAATAAGGCCCTCACCAGATGCTGGCCCCTTGACCTTGGACTTTCCAGACTCCAGAACTATAAGAAACAAATCTCTGTTGTTTATAAATTACCCAGGCTTAGGTATTGTTATAGCACCACAAAATAGACTAGGATACCTAGGAATAAAATATACCTAGGACATATGGAAATTCTGTTTAACTGTCTGAGGAAACGCAAGACTGTTTTCCAAACCACCTGTACCATTTATAATACATCCCTACAAGCAGGGAGTAAGAGTTCCAATTTCTCCACACCTGCTTCAACACTTGTTCTTATCTTTTTGGTTACAGACATCCTAGTGGATGTGGAGTGGTTTCTCACTGTGGTTTTGATCTGTACTCCCGATGGCTGATGATGTTGTTGATCATCTTTCCATGTGCTTGTTTCTTTACTTCTAACTAGCCAATCCCACATAACTCCAATTCTCTGTAATAGTTAATAATTCTTAAACTTTACCTGTTCAAATTAACATTTGATTTCTCTCCTGATTGGACCCAGACTCCTGCAACATGGGTAGTGGGTGACTTTCTGAGTAGAAATTAGATATCCTTTAAAACAAGGGTTTAAAACAAGGTTTTAAAAATAGAAAACAGAAGAGGTAAGCTGAAGAATACTTTGTCACTGGTCAGATATTCCCTTTAGAAGTAACTGAGAAAGTCTGCAAGGATGTGGGGAGTAAACATCCAAGGGAACAAAATTTTCAGTTCTGCATATGTGGGTTCATCTTTGTTTTTACAAAACAAAACAAAACAACAAAAAAACCACCTTTCTGAATAGGAGCTGCTATGGTTTGGTTTTATTAGGGTTTTTTGCTTATTTGTTGCAATGGTGTTCAGAGGACAAGGTTCAAGACATATTTTTTATTTGGAAAATGTGACTTCTATGTGGAAGATTAAAAACGCTGAATGCAAGCTGGGTGTATGTCTGTAGTCCTAGCTACTCAGGAGGCTGAGGTGGGAGGATCACTTGAGTCCAGGAGTTCAAGGCCAGCCTAGGTGACATAATGATTTAGTGAGCCCTGTGTCTTTGAAAAAAACATGCTGAATGCAATCAGTCTTGAGAAAATTCAACTGCAATGTTTGAAAGGATGGCTTTCCTTTGCCTGGCCAATTGAGACAAGAGGTGAAGACTGGTGTTGAAGGTGAGTTTAGGAGATGGCAATATGCCCAGAAAACTGGAAACAGAAAATTGTAGCTTGAAAGAACCAACCAACAATATGTGAAAAAACAAGCATGGCTGTGTCCCAATACAATCTGCAAGCCAGTTTGTCGGCTTCTGCCATGTATTATATATGGAAACATAAGATGTAGTGATATAAAAACGTGTGGGAGCCAGGCGCGGTGGCTCACACCTGTAATCCTAGCACTCTGGGAGGCCGAGGTGGGTGGATAGCTCAAAGTCAGGAGTTCGAAACCAGCCTGACCAAGAGCGAGACCCCGTCTCTACTAAAAATAGAAAGAAATTAATTGGCCAACTAAAAATATATAGAAAAAATTAGCCGGGCATGGTGCCGCATGCCTGTAGTCCCAGCTACTCGGGAGGCTGAGGCAGAAGGATTGCTTGAGCCCAGGAGATTGAGGTTGCTGTGAGCTAGGCTGACGCCACGGCACTCACCCTAGCCTGGGCAACAAAGTAAGACTCTGTCTCAAAAA
>CAUYPO010017600.1:0-35483 GCA_963574435.1 Cheirogaleus major | reverse complement strand
CAGCAACCTCAAACTCCTGGGCTCAAGCAATCCTTCTGCCTCAGCCTCCCAAGTAGCTGGGACTACAGGCATGGGCCACCATGTCTGGCTAATTTTTTCTATATATTTTTAGTTGTCCAGCTAATTTCTTTCTATTTTTAGTAGAGATGGGGTTTCGCTCTTGCTTAGGCTGGTCTCGAACTCCTGAGCTCAAACGATCCACCCACCTCGGCCTCCCAGAGTGCTAGGATTATAGTCGTGAGCCACCGCGCCCAGCCAGATTTTATTTTAAAATCATGTTTAAATTTTTTTTATACATATATAAATTATATATTTACATATGCTTAAATATAATGTGCTTAAATATGTTATACACCAAGATTGTAACCCATCAGAGACCATTAACATGGTACTTTATGCTGCTAGGTTAACCCAGTTTTGTGCAGACCTTGAAATAAGGCTTTCTTGCTGAGAAGTATCCTGGTGTGGTAAGATTGTCCTTTGCAACAACTCATCCAGTCTCTTTTACTTTATCCTATGGAGTTAGTTACCTACCTGGCATGCAGAGTCATTTATTTTTTAATTTTTTGTAGAGATGGGGTCTTGCTATGGTTGGTCTCGAACTCCTGATTCTCCTGTCTTGGCCTCCCAAAGTGCTGGGTTTACAGGCATGAGCCACCATGCCCAGCCCAGAGTCTTTTTTTTTTCCTCAGAGCATCTTTTTCCATCTGGGATACTCACCCCCTCTTTCAGTCCCTCTTTGTCTCCTTAACTTGTATTAGTTTTCTTCATAGCAATTATTGTTTCCTAAAACTATGTTTTATATTTGTTTTTCTTGTTGGTCTTTCTACTTCCTCTATAGATAAGCTCCCTGAGGTCAGGACCTCTGTCTATTTTGTTCACTGATGTATCCCTAGCACCTAGTAGGTGTTCACTGACTATTCAGGAATGAATGAAAGAATCAGATTTTCATGCTCCCCTACAAATAAAGGGAATATATATGGTAGGAAATTGGACGGTGAGGCTGATTCAAAAGCTTGGGCTCAGGAGTCAGACTGGGATCAGTGGCCTAAGGTCATCCACTCGTAAGCGGGCTCAGAGTGGGCTCTCCCAGTGCGACGAGAGAAACTCTGAGTTGGAGCATGGGCTTCCATTCACTGCCCCATAACTTACTCTTTTTTCTTCACCAGGTGCATTGTTTCTCTGAAGAGAACTGGCCATATCAGAATGAAAAGAAGCTCTCTGTTCAGACTGCTGTCTGTGGAACCTCTGAAGACAATAAAATAGTGTTCGATTCTATAGTAAGCAGATTTCCTTGTTCCCTCTGTAGAATTCAATTTTTAGCATAAATTTGTTAGGTTATCTTATTCATAAATCCTCCTGAAAGCTGGGTCACAGCTCCCTCATCTGTCAAAGGCAGGTTATAACCCGCCCTCTGTAAACCCCTTGAGGGGTAGGACTTAGGGCCCCAGCACAGTGTGTGGTACATAGTAGGCCCTTACAAAACATCAGTAGAGGAAATGAATCTGTCACAAGGTTGCCAGAGGATGTAATGAGACAACATAACTGTATTTGGAAGTTCTGTGAACTATGTAACGTCATGCAGGTTAATTTTCCAAATATATATACTCCTGTGAAATGGGCAAGGATGAATTTTATGTTTCCAAGGCATTAATTATTAATTTAAAAAAAAGACATATGCAACACAAACTGTGGGAAACCTAAGGTCATCTCCTTACCTATCCTCACTGGAGCGGGGACATGAGGAGCTAGCACCTAGGAATGTTTTTATGTCAGCCTTTACTTAAAGATATTTCAAGACTTCAAGAAAAATGCACATTCTGAGAGGTGTGTATGTCTTTTGTTCTTAGCCCAGCCAAGTACAGAAAGTGAATCTGAGACTCAGTATCTCAGCTGATAAAGCAATGAATGCATCACGTATTTTGCGAAAATCTCGAATCAATCAAACAGAAGTAAGGCAGTTGATTTTTTTGAGAACTAGATGACATTATGTCTGATACTTATGAGAACAGTGCTTTTCACATCTCTGTATAGGACAAGAAGGTCTCTGCCTTTTTGATTGGTTGGGTTAGCTTTCTGTAATTTAATAGGAAAGAATAAAAATAGTATCCATGGGAAAATAATTTATGTTTTAAGTCAAAGGAGGACACACGTGGAACTGGAAGGAATTGATGTTTTTCATTCCTATTATAAAGTGATTTAAAGTTGCTTTTCTTGATGTAACTGTCACCAAAATTTGTACTTTCAGGGTATCTTCTGTGGATCAAGCTATGGTGAAAAATGTTTCGGAAAGGCAAAAAACGACACAGCAGTAGCAGTTCCCAAAGCAGTGAAATCAGTACTAAGAGCAAGGTAGGGGGAATGGAGTTTGTACCAGAATCATAAGGCAGTGAGAATTTTGTTTGTTCTAACTGATACTGCATGCAGGATACTAATCATGGCAGACCTCCTGATAGTCTTCAAACTAGGTCTATTTTAACGTTCAGTTTTTGCGCTAGAGATACATTCTGTGCCTGGTTTATTTTATTTTGTTTTGGTAGATTTTCTGAAATTCTTAAATTCATTAAATTGGATGGGACACAATCTATGATTGGTCTCATTGAAACAAGTACTGCTTTTAAAACTTTTTAAATATAGAAATTGCAGGCATTAAGGGGCTGGATCTCTTGAATTCTAGGGTTTGTAGTATACATATTTACTTAAGAATGAGATTGGCAAATACCTGTATACCAGAGACTTTTGAATGTTATTTGAAGGTATGCATGGATTTAATTTATGCAAAACAAACCTTTGAGGATCTATTCAGCTGGCCTCTTTGGTCTCCTATTCAAAGGATAGGGTGATTTCTTTTTGACTGACAGAATTTTCCAATATAAGATTATAAAGGGGTAGAAGTGGCAGTGAAAAATTAAATAAATATAATTTAAATAAAATTTTACAAAAGATTATAAAGATGATAGCTGAATTATATTTGTTCTAAGAATTTTAGGTTTTTGACACCAATTTTGCTGGTGTTTAGAAGAATAACATTCTTTTCCACCTCCTGGACAATGACATATGAGAACTATTCACTCAGTGCGTATTTATTGAGCACTCCTAGGTGCCAAGCTGTGTTTTAGGTGCAGGGGATAGAGCAGTTAGAGAAGAACATAAAATCCCTGGGCTCACAGAGCTAACGTTCCAGTTGGGGGAGGAAATAATGAATATGTAAGTGAAATGTAAAATGTCAGGTGGTGCAAACTAACATGGGAGGAAGAAATTGTAGGAATGGGGAAGGGTGGGAGGTTGGGAGTGATGCAGTTTCAAACAGCCTGGGCAGGAAACGTGTATTCCCTAGACGGCATTTGAGCAGGGCCCAGAAGGAGAAGGGGAGCCGTGATGAGACGTGGGGGAGAGCGGTTCAGGGGGAGGAGAGAGCAAGAGCAAAGGCCCAGGAAGCCCGGGGCTTTTGCTCTGTGGGAAAAGGGGAGCAGCAGGGTGTTTGGGCAGGGGAGTGACAGATTCTTATGTAAGTTTAACTGGGGTCACTTTGGCCACTAACAGCAGGGTCAGGGCAGGAGCAGAGAGACCAGCTGGGAGGATACTGGAATCACCTGAGAGAGAGATGAGGGCTCGGACGGGGCGTGGAGGAAGGTGAGGAGAGCTCAGGTTCTAGAGCAATTTCGAGATGAGCAGTCACAGGCCTTGTTGATAGATTGGTTGTGGAGTATGAGAAAAAGAGGAATCAAGTGTAAACCCTTAAATTAACAGTTGGCTGATGTGCTTTGTAAAGTAGAAATCACTTTCACATACTTCTCTCTCCTGACCTTTCTGGTAGGCGTAGAAACATCTGGGGTAGCAGGTGCCACCCATGATCTAGCTGTGTGGCATGTGGGTTAATAGTTGTCAATATTTATGGTGCTTAGCGCTGTCCCGGGTGCTGTGGGAAGAGGAGGAATCTGACCCTTCCAGGTATTTCCACCTGGATGCCAGATACCTTTTGAGACATGATTTTACAACAAACAGGAGATAGTCCAGACGCAGTTAGTAACCAAGCAAATGTGAAGTTGTGTGGTGTGACGACAAGTATTACTTGAATAATGCAGAGAATGGGGAGGTGATAGGGCTGAAGTCATGAAGTTGTATTAGTTGGGGTTCTCCAGAGAAACAGAACTGGCAGGATATATTTACATCTGAGAGAGAGGGAGAGATGTTGATTTATTTTAAATAATTGATTTTAAAGATTTATTTTAAAGACTTGGCTCACATGACCATGCAAGGCTGAAGCCTGCAGGGCGGTGGGCAGGCTGGAGCCGGGCAGTTGATGTGGCTGCTCAGGTGCACGGGGCGTCTGGAGGCAGAATTTTCTCTGCCTGAAGGGACCTCAGTCTTTTTCTCTTAAGATCATCAACTGGATGAGGCCCACTCATGTTATGGAGGGCAGTCTGCTTTACTCAAAGTCTTCTGGTATAAATGTTAATCTCTTCCAAAAAACACCTTCACAGCAATATCTAGACTGGGGTTTGAGCAGATATCTGTATACTATAGTCCAGCTAAGTTCACATATAAAATTAACCATGAGAGAAGTCTTCAGAAAAAAAGGAGGAAGCGAATGGGGCCTTAAAATGTGTGGGTAGAATGTGCGTAAATGAAGAAGGTTAGACATCCAGTTATAGCCAAGAAGATGGGGCTGAGCCTGGTGAGATAGTTGGGTGTCGTGCCATAAACAGGATCCCAGAGGACAGTGTTTGAATTTGAAGTGACCTTAGAGATTACCTAGCCCAGAGGTTCACACATTTTCATTATTAAAAAGCCTTTTTATTACTTTCCATCCTTGTGCGCTTTCCAGTATAAAAGATGTGTTTACTCAGCGCCAGGGCTGGGACGAGGCCAGCGAGGTGCGTTGGCACATGGAAGGCAGCGTCTCTCAGGGGTACGCAGGCGCCCCTAGAGAGATGGCTCCTGAGACCATGTCATTGGTGCCTGCCGTGCTTCACCCCCACCCCGTGTGAGCCACACTGTTAAGTAGTAACGGCCTCCCTCGGATGAGACAACACACGGGACTGCTGTGCAGAATGTCCAGGCAGGGCGGGGTAAGCAGTGTCATCACAGCTGAGTGGATGGACGTCTAGCCAGAAACACAGAAACTGGACAATTCAGGAATCCTTTGCAGTCTTAGAAATTAACCATTTTCTTTAAAAGTTTTGACCTCCTGGAGCTAGTCAACACAAACAGAACCTCCCTGCTGCTGCTTTCATAGCCTTAAGTGTGAGGACCCCAGAGGGGAACGGGCGATCTGGCCCAATATCTTGTTTTCTGGGTTAGAAAACAGATGGAGGCTTCAAGCCCTGCTACTGCAGAGCCAGGACCAGAGCCTACACTTTGATTCCTGCCAGGACCTGGCTGATGGCTTGGGATGTGGCTGGTGACCCAGCTCAGGCACCCGAGTTGGGCAGAGGCCTGGGGAGTGCAGAAGAGGCCATGGTACATGATGCCAGGGGCGAGGATCCTGGAGACGATGGGGGAGCACTGCGTGGTTTTTAAGCAAAGTTGCAACTGTTAGATTTGTGTTTTAGGATGATGTAAGCTTTTGTTGTTTAATATTCTAAACATGGGGAAAATAGATCAGTTTCTTCCTTCCTGTTCTCCTATTCAGAGGTCACCAGGTACTGCTGTTTTCCCGGCGGACTCTGTTCCTCCTTTCAGGAGCTGGGCACATCCCAGGAGCCAGTCTGAATTTGTAATAGCATCTTAGTTCCAACTCCCCCTCCCTCCTGCCCATTGAATGTTTAGTCTATGTCCAATTTTTCAGTACGGCACATAGTATCTTAGAGCATACAAATTTGTTCTCCTTTTAGATTGTATTCCAAGGAGTCCAGTTATTGAAAAATGGAAAAAACATACTTAAGATTTAATGCATTTTTGCATTCATCTTTGATACACTTAAACTTTTGAATGTACTTGTAAAATTTAATTTCGATTTGAGTTGCAAAAAAGTGACTCATTTTTTAAATCAAAAGTTTCCACATAATGTTATTTCTAAGGAAATTAAGCACATTGAGAGTATAGTACTGTAGAGCAAACTCCACTTGCATATGTGATTCTTTGTATTTCACTTAGCAGTTTTGTTGATTCTCATTGCAGTTCACATTGACAGTTACGTGCTGGTCTGCCAGTTAGCCTCTGAATTACTGCTATGGGCCACTTGCTAGTCAGAAGAATCTTAGAAGCACTGGGTTAGGAATTAGATCTAGGTTTGAGTTCTGAGGTATTTACTAGATGTGACCTTGGGTAAATCACTTAATGTCTCTGGTCTTTCCTCATTTATTAAGTAAGGATAATAGTCCTTGCCTGGCTTTCTGCACATGGTTGGTTTGGGTTCAGTGGAAGGAAAGGGAAAGCAAGGTGTAGATTTTCATAGAGGATATTAATATAAGGCATCTTGTGAGGAGGTGGAGAAAATGACTTAGATTTGGACTAAGAATATTGCTGCCACATTTATCCAACATTGTGTTATGGGAAGACCAGTTGGGATTATGTGTTTCTTTGAAGTTTGCTGCAGAATTCGTCTTTAGAAAAATCTGTTGCCGTCAACCTTCCTGAATAATTGACCTGCTTTTGTATCTGTCAGCTCAACTATAACAAGTAACTTGAATGGGTTTGGTAGTGAACTTCAGAGAAGCTTCTTATTGTATGTAGGCTTTTTGTTTATTTGTTTTTTTATTTCTCAGTCTGTAGATTCTAGCCTTGGGGGTCTTTCCCGATCCAGCACTGTGGCCAGCCTTGATACAGATTCCACCAAAAGCTCAGGTACATACAAGGATTGCATCGTTTCTCGTCTAAGCCTTTTCACTTATGCTTGTATAGTTTCACCAGTGTCACACGATGAGTTCTCGTGCATTCGTGGTTTTCTTCCTCTCGTCTGCCACTTTTGACAACAGTTTAGAAATGGGCCAAGATTTGGTGGGATGTGGGTTGGGGGTGTGGCTTGTTGGTGGAAACCATTGGCTTGGAGGTTGGCTCAGGCACTCCAGCAAAATGCTCTTAATGAGTTCTAGAGTAAAAACATTTGAAAACATTGTGGGCAATAATTTAGAAGTTTCAAATAGCTTTTTAAGAGATGGGGTGGCAGAAGGTGAATTATATTGGACTTATGCTGTTTATGGGGAATAGGACAAATGTCCTGGTGATTAAAGAGTTAAGGAGCCATCTACCCAGAGGTACCCTGAGATACACTTGCTCGTGACCACAAGGAACACAAGTAATTAAGGGGAGCATCTGTCGCAGATCCTTGCAACATTCATGCAGCTGCCCGAAATTACTAGCTCCTTAGAAATCAAAAAGTGGCTTCAACCCAAGCTCCATAAATAGCTGGTGACTAACTGGAAATATACTATATTCATTTTCTTGTCTAAAATCCTACTTTTCCCTTCAGGATCATAGACTCATCAATCTAGAAAGAGAATGTTGTAGCATTAAGTCCATTATCTTGACTTCCAGATACCTTTAAAATATTAAAGATGTATCTTTTCAGCTAAAAGTAATCACAAAGTATTTCCTTAATATAATGGGTAGTTTGTGGTGATTTTTGTATTGGCTGGATTTTATAGCACACACCATTCTTCAATTTGTTGTCATCTGTTAAGGGACTTTCTGCGTAGCATTATTCCATCTACATTAAAAAAAAATTGTGTGGTCTTTTTGGACTGAATAGTAGAGCAAGAGCAGGCTTCCTCAATCAGGAAAGAAAGTTAACATGAAGAGGGGGAAGGAGCCAGAAAATAATTCAGTATCGTTGTGCATTGTAAAGGTAATCATTCTCTAGTAGACTTTCCTCCAATTTATTTTGAAATGAAGGTTATCAATTCATTCCTATTATTGAGACCTTTATACATTTAGTATGTTCCTGAGTCACTGAGGAAAAAGGTTAGTGAAATTTTAAGTTTGTTCCCATTACATCAAAAAATTTTGCATTATAAAAATTTGTAATTAAAGGTTATGTTCTAATAACACAGTATGGTTTTTATTTGGGAAGGGACTGAGGATACCTGTAATGCAGATATTTCTTTGAAGTCTTACCATCATAACTTTTCTTTCATCTCTAGGACAAAGCAACAATAATTCAGATACCTGTGCGGAATTTCGAATAAAATATGTTGGTGCCATTGAGAAGCTGAAACTCTCTGAGGGAAAATGTCTGGAAGGGCCATTAGACCTGATAAATTACATAGATGTTGCCCAGGTAAAAAAAAAAATCTGATTTAAAGCCTCTGGTTGGCCGGGTGTGGTGGTTCAGGCCTGTAATCCTGGCACTCTGGGAGGCCGAGGCGGGTAGATAGTTCGAGACCAGCCTGAGCAAGAGCGAGACCCTGTCTCTACTAAAAATAGAAAGAAGTTAATTGGACAGCTAAAAATATATAGAAAAAATTAGCCGGGCATGGTGGCGCATGCCTGTAGTCCCAGCTACTCGGGAGGCTGAGGCAGGAGGATCGCTTGAGCCCAGGAGTTTGAGGTTGCTGTGAGCTAGGCTGACACCATGGCACTCTAGCCCGGGCAACAGAGTAAGACTATGTCTCAAAAAAAAATAAAGCCTCTGGTTATGAGATTCTGTAGAGTAAATCCTGGCTTTGGAGAAAAATATTTGCTCTTTCAGGTCCACTGGGTGGCGCTGTGCTCACTATCTTTCCCGAAGCCACGATTTCATCACTGTTACAAATAGTTACTGCGCTCTGTGCTCCTTGGTGGTACAGGTGGCTTAGAGACTGAGCCGCACAGGAAGACATTGTTCCTTCCTTTAAAAACAGTACTTTTTACTTTTTTATGGGGCTGACTGATTTCCTTGTTGAAATGAGGAGCTGATTGTAGTGACTGGTTATATTCCAGAGGTTTTTCTTTTAAGACAGTCTGGGAAAACCTTACTGTATCTCCACTGAACTCGTTTCATCTCTTAATCTAATTGATAGTAATGTTGACCTAATGTATTTGTTTGTTCATACCTGTTTCTAACAAGAATCAAGGTGAGGTGGGTTTCAAAAATATATCTAGGTCAATATGATAAGAAATAAATCATCATGAATGAAAATTAATATAAATCACAGGTGTAAAGTTGGTGCATAAAATATGATAAGGTCTGTACCTTTGCCAACGGTGGAAATGGATGAGCCAAAGGACTAATAATACAGTTAGTAAATTGCTTCCGGAGTTTCTAGAAAATGAAATTCCATTTTTATGTGTTCATTAACAAAGGGATGTTACCGTGATGGAAAGAGTCCTTCATTTGTTCAGTGTGTTAATCTTAGGAACATATAATCTCTTAAATCATGGAGAATGAGAGCATTAAATATGTTTCATGTCTTTGAGAAAGTAATGGAAGTTACCTGTTTGAGGGAAATCGGTGACTCTAATTTGCCACTTAACAGAGAACTCTTGGTAGTCTGGACTAATACAGTTAGTATCCCAGCATTTAGTTTGGAATATAAAGTCATTCCAACAAAGAATAGTAAGTCTTCACTTAACATTGTCAGTAAGTTCTTGCAAATTGTGACTTTAAGTGAAACGACTTATAACAGGTCCTTGAATAACTCATTATTCAGGGTCCTTTCCTTATAATGTTGATAAGAAAAAGAATTGGTTTCATTATGTACCACGTTTAGCTTAAAGTAGTAATTTCCAAGAACCTATGAGTGATGTTGAGGACTTACTGTATAAGCAACAACTAATGTAAGTATTGTACTGAAAGATTACTAATAATGTTTCCCCTAAAAAATCCACTAGGATTATGTTCATTCTTATAAACAACTTAAATTTTTCATATCACCGTAGAATTTTTTGCTTGTTAAAAATTCCATTATTGAGAATAGCATTACCATTATCCTGGATTTTGATGCTTGGAATTGCTTTAAACTTACCATGAGAATGATTGGTAAAAGGGTACTTAACAACAGTGTGAGGACCCGAGAGTTAAGGTATTTGGGTGCAGCTTATTTACCATTATTTAACGTAGGCAAATGGTTCCACAAAAACATTTACAATATGGAACATCTACTGATTGCCAACAGTTTCTTATTTATTTTAGAGGAGGAAAATTAGGCAGTATTCTGATTTAGGACATAAAACTAGATAATCTACTAGGGAAACCAATCAGGTCTTACCTGCTGTTTTACTCCGAATAACTAAAAATACTGATTAATGTCTTTGTGAGCTGAGTAGCCATTCATCATCAGCATCTGCCAGCCCGAAGCCCCAAGCCCTGGGGATAACCGGACGCGTCCTACCGTCTAAGTTGGACACAGAATGAGAAAAATGGTTCCTGTGGCCTTGCTTCCTTATCAGTCCATGTGCTGACACTAGTATACACTTCGAGTATTTCAGAATTGAAAAACAGACCTTTATTTTTCTAATGTAAATATTTTAACCTCACCAGGATCTGTGAGAAGTATCTCAGATACTTGTAATTAGGGGTAACACCCAGTCCAAGACAAAGGGATAGAAATACGCATGAAATGGATGGATCTGGACTTTGCTCAGATTTGTGGGCTGTAAAAAAAGAGGGGGAGAGGTAATTTTTCTTCTGCCTCCTTGGAGAGAAATTCTTGCCCAGCTAATGTGTACCCCACATTCTTTAAAGGGTTTTGGGTTTGTGATGGCCAGATACTAAAGGTGACTAATCAGATTAAAGACTATAACATAATTTTAATGTTTATCATGTAATTTATTTTTACTTTAAAGCAAGATGGAAAGTTGCCTTTTGTTCCTCTGGAGGAAGAATTTATTATGGGAGTTTCCAAGTATGGTATAAAAGTATCAACATCAGATCAGTATGTAAGTAATATAATTTATTAAAGGAAAAAAAAACTCTTTTAGGTAAAAGGGAATTCAGGCTATTAAGAGCCTACTTACAATTAGGTTTGCTCCTGTTTACAGAGTGGTTGGTTTGTAAACGTTCCTGGCAGCTTATCTCAAATGTGACCAGTTTCTTAGGGTGAATAAGGGCACCTCCTGTGTAGGTAGGGCCTATGCAAGCCCCCACTGATGGCTTCTAATGCATTTTCAACTTAGGATCCCACATCCGTCAAGAGCAGCCGTCAGTTTGGAAGGTGGGCACAGAGACAGGGATAGTAAGTTTAGATCACCCCACTCCCGTCTTTCTGGGATTTAAGTAGGAAGGTGTGATCCTGAAGGCAAATTGCCCCATAACGGACCATACGGGAACGTCCTTTGGGGTGAGAAACCTACATAGCTACTTTCTGCCAGATCCAGGGGTATGCTGTTTAAAGCCTCACAATACAATCTGCTTGCAAAGATGTGTGTTATAAGAACTGAGAAACATTTAAAATAGTCATGATCTTTTTGAATTTTTCCTGATTTCTGCAGGATGTTTTGCACAGGCATGCTCTATATTTAATCATCCGGATGGTGTGTTATGATGATGGTCTGGGGGCAGGAAAAAGCTTATTGGCTCTGAAGACCACAGATGCAAGCAATGAAGAATACAGCCTGTGGGTTTATCAGTGCAACAGCCTGGTGAGACTTTTAAGTTACCTTGGTTAGTTTCCTATTTATCAAGTCAAGTGGCAAAACCCAGAGACTACTTACATTCTTTCCAAAGGCTGAAGAAACGGTATCCATTATGTATCTAATACCTGGCCAATAATAATGAATGAATATTAGGCTCTAGGTCTGCCAGCTGCCCAGACTTAGTGCAGGTTGTCAGCTATTTATATCAAGCCCAGTAACAGCACTCACTTGTGCCTGGATTTAAAGGTTTAGGGTAAACCTGTGGAGGAAAAGGAAAACATGGAGGAAAAGTGGTGCGTCCTCCACGGGCCAGAGGCTCCCTCCATTTCTGTTGTCGTCCTCGCTGGCTCGGTGAGCATCCCTCTCACAGGCTGCGGTATCTGTGCATTTACTGTGTGTGCTCTTTGCCGACGGAAAGCCAAAGGGCCCATATGCAAGGAAGCCCACACACAGGTCCACCGATCTAGGCAGACAGTGTAGACAGTGTAGATGGCCGCCCCGAACTGCTGCCGTGTAGGTTTAGGATAGGCATCAAGAGGGTCAGGCTTATGCCTTTGCTTCAGGAAGAGATTTATGAACACTGTTCTTATTGTATCTTTTCACATAATGTAGGAACAAGCACAAGCGATTTGCAAAGTTTTATCCACTGCTTTTGACTCCGTATTAACATCTGAGAAATCTTGAATTCTGCAATCAAATGGAAGTTAACTTCATCTGGAAGTTGAGCTGTTTTCTGAACAGTTGTTTCCCATCTGTTATGCTGAACTGTTATGGAAATACGCAGCGAGCCCTTGCTCTAGATTTTCTGAAGAAAATGCAATGTATAAAATTGATCACTTGTTTTTATATTAAAATGTGTTGTATTATATAGTGAGTTTACTCTCAATGAAGTCATCTACTTTCTGGGATTAAAAAAAGAAACATTTGTCATTTTCAGACAGAAATAAGGTTAACACCTAAGTGTCACAGAAGTCCACTCAGTGAATAGTAAATACCGAGGAGAACTGTCTGAGGAAGACTAATGACTGTGTTCAGTGGCGGCTTCCCGGTGAGGTGGTATCACTGGCGTGGAGCTCCAGTGAGTCCGAGGTTTGGACTGGGGACCTGGATTCATGCTGGGGTGGGACAGTGACATTGCCAACTTTCCAAAAGTGTGTTGTCAAGATAACATGCTAGTAAATCACAATGCTTATCTCAGAGTTAAGAAAGCCTCAATTACTGCTCATGCCACAAGTAACTGATATTTAAGGGATCTCATGTACAGTATGTTAGTATACTTTTTTTTTTAAAAAAGGACACTATACAACACTTTAAAGATTAAAAACATTAGACCACATCCATTTAAAAGTACTTTATTTTTTTCCAGTCAAATGACTAGTTAACAAGAAGAGTAAACTTATTAAACATGCTCTAATTATAAATCACTGCATTAAGGACAATGAAAATAATCAATTTAGGTTATACAATATATACAGTTGCGCTGCAACTAGACCAAAGTAATCAAGTGAATGAATTGAATATCATACATCTCAAAATAGCGTTCTAAGCTGCATATTGTTATCCACCCAACAGGCCACACAGTCACTATAGTCTGTGCACATATTTCAGTCATCATCCCTAGAAGTCAGATCTGATGGCAAATGGCATGCAAAATGCCAGAATCCTGCAGCTCAAGTTCATGAAACCTAAACTTTAAATATAAATAGATATCTACAATGTTTTCCTTTCTCTCAGTTGCTTTTTTTTTTAATTTGCAAAGAGAAAATAACTAAGAAAGGATATTTAGCAGGGAAGTTAATATAATTTTTCCTCTGGTGAGAGTACTATTAATTACTGCACAATAGCACCACCAAATTGTAGATTGGAAAAATATTTCCTAGATATTTATGTACCAGTGAACCTGATAGAATAGATTGGGACTGGAGTTCAAATGCTGACATGAATCAACTTTATTCCTTACGTAGCTGGCACCAGGTAGTCACAAGGCTGACTATAAGACAGATGCAGGAGGATTGTTAAAATAGAATAAGTGCACTGTGCAAAATATCTGTTTACTTTCTTGAACCTATGAGAAAATTAACTAAATGAAGGGTTCAAACAACAGAAATTAACAATTAGTGAAAATAGATGTAGTGCTTTAAAAAAAAGACTTTAATTACAGATCTAACACATTTTTACCCAGAACTTTGAAAGGCAAAAAGCAATTGCTATACAACATCATAAAACGTTCCAGTTTGTTCTGTTTTCTTTTATAATAGCAACAAAAAGTACAATGCCAAAAAGAAAAAAAAAAAAACAAACTCTACACTTAACAAGAGTCTTGCATACTAAAGACAGGCTGCTTCAATCAAATGTACCATCATAACAAATGCAGTAATAGCATTGTTTCCTCACTTTCCAAGCCTATACTTAAATTTATTCCTTTACTTTTAAAGTCAAAGTGGGCATTACCTGCCTATTCTCAAAGAGTGCCAAAATTTCCAATATTCCTACTATGAATCTTACGGTCACAATTACTAAATAGAGGTATGACAGTCAATTTCATTAAACTAATGAGTTTTGATATTATAATATACAACCTAATCCCCCCATTCCCTCCCCAAGTAGCTTAAGAATGATATGATGGCCCTAAATAGTAAAGACTGGGATGTTTGGGAATATTTTATTACCTGGGACCTATAGATTTCTGATATGCTCTTGATTATAAACAGATGAACAGATTAAATTTCAAGACAGTATAACTACCATTCCTGTTGGAATATTATATAAACACAAGACACTAAACTGAGTAAACATTCTCATGGGCTAGGAAGGGAAGGCAGTGGTACACTCAACAAGAAACAGCGAGTGGTATGTTAACACCTTAAGGACCGCTCACGAGTTTTCTCCTGTTTCGCGCGTCATCTGTTAAGGACCGCTCACAAGTTTTCTCGTTTTTCACTGTAGTTAAGATGATTTAAATAACGTGCAGTTTGCTCAAAAACGTGCGGTCCCTGGCATCCGTCTTAGAGATTTCTATGCAGTACGAAAGGTGTTAATATCACGTGGTCTGCGCCACAGAATTCTGTGTACAGTTGATTTCTGTTAAGGAAGAAGGCAAATTCCAAAACATCTAAAGCATATAAACTAGTTTAAAGAACTGTTTTGCAATCCATCATCCTTAGTTTTTAACCAAATTCAGGAAATGCAGGCTTATATAACCTGGAACTGAAATAACTGCAATTATCATATGTTGTAATAAACCATCAGTAGTTTTGTTAAGTATGATTGTTCACAACAACAGGTTATACACACATGCAGAATATGATAGCTGCAGCCTCACAAATTAGGGCTAGAAAGTACACTGCTAATGTGTAAATTTCCAAGTTGCTTTAAATAAACATTGGATGGGTTACAGAGGAACACCTGTCTTTAAAAGGTGAACTGATAACATTTTATTGACAAAGTCCAAGGCTGAGCTATGGACTTCTGAAGCGGCAGTTTACTGGCTTCCTATTTTCATATAATAATTGTGCAAAAAGATCATCAACTCCAGAATTGGGCCAAAGAAAGCAGGAAGACTTTATTTCCAATATTCTTAGTTCAAACATTTTTAGGTTTTACTAATTCTATAGATGCAGGATCTTGATTATGTAGTTAAAATAACTTTTCAGTTCACCTTTTAGGAAACTTAGTTTTTCCTAATAAAATCATAACAATGCTTTATGAAAACCACAAATTATAAAAACCATTTATGTGTAAAAATTGCCTTTGAGTTTTAAAAACAGAACAGTAGTATTAGAGAAAATAGGCTACCATACAATACAATTCATGAAACTGGTTATATCTGGCAAGAGTTTTGGTACCAATAATGAAACAGGAACAGAACTGTTATAGGAAATGCTTTTGTTCAGTAGCAATTTAGTCAGCAATAAAGTGCACGAATGATACAGGGAATGCTCCTTTACGACTGGGATCTCCGTCAATGTGGCCGATCTGGAATGAATAGAAGTTTAGGATATTATAAAAATTCCAAATGTCGGTAACTTTGAAGGGTATTACATGTAGCATTTGGTGGAAAAAAATATTTGTTCAGAAGAATCTCTTCTGACAAAGAATTACTTAGGTAAAACTCAAAACTATTTTTTCCTTTTTTCTTCACTCACATGTCCAACGGTGCGAGCCTCCTCTGTGTGAGGAGCTCCCACCAGGCAGGTCCCAGACACCCCACCTGGGCCTGCTGTCCCGGGGGCACACAAGTCGGCGATCTGACCGCCACTCCCCACCTGGTGTTTTTTTTTTTTTTTTTTTTGAGACAGAGTCTCGCTCTGTTGCCCGGGCTAGAGTGCCGTGGCGTCAGCTAGCTCACAGCAACCTCAAACTCCTGGGCTCAAGCAATCCTCCTGCCTCAGCCTCCCGAGTAGCTGGGACTACAGGCATGCGCCACCATGCCCGGCTAATTTTTTTATATATATTTTAGTTAGCCAATTAATTTCTTTCTATTTATAGTAGAGACGGGGTCTCGCTCTTGCTCAGGCTGGTTTTGAACTCCTGACCTTGAGTGATCCTCCCGCCTCAGCCTCCTAGAGTGCTAGGATTACAGGTGTGAGCCACCATGCCCGGCCTGCTTTTTTTTTTTTAAATGAATGAAGAAACTCCTAAGTTTGTGAGGTACAAAGTCACAGAAAGGTGTGAACTGGCTCCACTTGAACTTAGGCAAGCACCTGTGGAAGGCTTTAATAAATCCATTTATGTTCACTCTGGATAAATTATATAAATTATATCCAAATATGATCTCAACGTAAACTATGCAGGCAAACAAAAGCCTAAAAATTGCCAAAATATAAATGGTGGGGGTTTTTTTTGGGGGGGAGGATGTGATTATGGGCAACTTTTACTTTCTTCTTTATACCTTTCTGTAACTTCCATAGTTTGGCAAATGAACAGGCATTTTCCACATGGCTAAGCCCATTGTCAAGTGGGAGCCCCCCCACCACACAGGGGATTGCAGAGGTGTGGGACCAGGCCAGCCCCACTTCTGCCAACTGGGGGGGGGGTCTGGCTGGTTTTAGCAAGTTTGGGTCCTCATAACCTCCGTGCAGCCAGGCATTCTCCTCGCTGGAACCTGGAACCCAAGTACCGCGGCCCCTTCTGTGCCTGCACCACAGCTCCCTGACGGCTGTGGGAACCCCTAGCCCGCAGGTGCTTTCTAATCCCTCAAGGGGAAATGAGGCCACAAGAAAGATGGGTGAATCCAGGCCAAAAGCAGTGCTGCAAGGCCCTCGGAGTTCACAAAACCTCTGGAGGCTAAGAGCTTACAGTCTAAACAGGTAGAAGCTCTGCTAGGGACAGGATCCAAACTCCCTGCACTTGTCAAAGCAGAGCAGTTTCTGTAAGTCCTGCCTGAGTCTACGCACGAGCTGGGCTCCGTGTGCAGGGCTGGGCTCCGTGTGCAGGGCTGGGCCACTCGTATCCAGTGAGTGGCAGACGCTGCCCAGTGCCTTGCGCACCTGCTTCACGCAAGTCCGTCACTCCTACAACCCTCACTGGAGACGGCTGCCTCTCAGAGAGAGCTCACCGTAACATCCTCACAGCAGGGCTGTGCGCAAACTCCCTTTCACACATGATGTCACTAAAGCTTAAAGATAAAAGCAGCCTGTCCCAGGCCACCAGACTGTTAAGTGGCTGAGTCTGAATTCTTAGGGTCACCAAGGGAACCCCAGTACTCATCTTGCTCCCGAGCCCAGCTGGATGCCTGAGCAGCCCACAGCTCGCATCAGGACCAGACCAACGCCCGGGACTCTGCCCTCCAGGTGAGCTCCCTCTCTAGACACAGGACTCTACTAATCCAGCAATGGCAGGTGATGAATGGCATAGAAACTCAAGCCCTCAGAATGAAGAGGTCTCATTCCAGGCCCCCAAGTGGCCTGCTTACCCTAAGCTAGGGAGGAAGCCACCCTGGGAATAATCAGGCCTGCTCAGAAGTGGGTGTCCACGGCAGAAGAGACACCAGAGGAAGCTAAGGGCTAGAGTGGCTGGTGGCCTGAGGACTGAACGGTGGCACTAGGACTGGACCGCTCAGACCGAGAGAACCTCACCTGTGAGCAGGTCTGTGCAGCCAGGTGGGCAGGAATGCAGCTCAGCCCCTGGGGACCCTCCCGGGCCCAACCCGACTCACCCACCACTCCTGGTCCTCCTCCCCGTCCACGATGATCACATCCCCCTCGGAGAAGGTCAGCTCGTCTGGGTTGTCAGCCACACAGTTATAGAGCGCTTTGACCCGCTTGGGCTTCAACTTGGTCTGTGTCAGGAGGGGAGGGGCATAGGTGAATGTGGCAGGAGGCCTCGACTCCTGGGGCAGAGACCTGGACCACTCTGGTGCAGCTGGTCTCGGGAGTCCCGGACCTGAGCTTGGGAAGCCCACGAATGCCACAGTTTGTGGGCAGGTCAGTACAGATCAGGAGCCGGAAGAGAACGGGGAAGCTCCCGGCCCACCAGAAAGGAAGAGCTGGGGAACAACAGCCAGGCCTGGTGCTCGTGGCAGGTTTGTCCTGAAGCTGTGGTGAGACGGCCACGCCCACCAGCTGCCTAGACCCAAGCAGCCAGGTACCAGGATGAAGACCCTTGCCCTGCTGCAACCGGGGGAGAGGGACAGACCTGTTTCCCCTGCGCCCTCCTGGCCAGAGCAGAGGGGCAGGAAAGGAGGCTCGTCCACTTACTGCCTGCGACTTCCTGGGCATGGGTGCAGGGGGCTGCAGGACCACGGCATTGGACAGAGGACCCAGAGCGTCTGTTCCAGAGAGGTCCACTGTTTTAGGGGAAAAATGAAACAACTTTACAAGATGTCTCATCAGTCATAAACATGAGATGCAAACAATAAATATAAAAGCCACAGAGTCTTATCTAAAAGCAGATTTCCCAGATGTTGAGGGAAAAGTCCCCTTAAAAGCCGAGAATCTTCTGCCTTGGATGCAGCCCTTACAGAGCGTGCAAGGTGGGTACGTGTCCCAAAGTGAGTTAGGTGTGACCCGGGGTCTCCCCCAGCCCACCCCGTCAGCAGCAGGGGAGGGAGTGAGGAGCCCAGCCCCAAGCTGCTCGGGAGCAGCGCCTCAGAGGCTGAGGCGGGCCAGAGGCTGCACGGAGGACAACTGGGCCCTCCCTCCGCACCAACCGCCCGGCTGGGAACAGCCCCCACGAGCCCCACAGGCTAAGCAGAAACAAACCCAGCCCCAAATTAAATAATTACCAGGTCCTCTCGGTTGGCCTTTGTTGATCAGTGGAGTTGGCTTGTCAGCCCTACAGAGAAAGGGAAAAACAGACTTACTGCTACCCCGATCACCTGCCCCTAGCGCATCCCTGTTAGTGCGGGAACCATCTGGGTTCATGCTGAACACATGCGAGCTGATTTCCTCAACTGCCAATTCAGCTCGCTCTTTTTTATGAAAAAAGGAGGAATGAGAGGTCCTGACCCTACAACCAGGGTACACTGTCCATGTGGACCCGCAGCCGAGGACCAGGGTCCAGGGCTAGAAGCTGGGCACTAGCCACGGGCTCTGCCCCCCGTTTGCTCAGCCCCTTCCCTGCCTGGGTCTTGGTCCCTTCATGTGAAAGGGAAGGGTGGGTCTTAATCTCAGGCCCAGAAGGCTCTGCCAGGGCGTGCCCAACCATACTGAACAGTGTGGTCTGTGCCCCTGTGGTCCCTGCTGCTGGGACTCGGCACATTCTAAGGCCCGGGGGTAGAAACACACAGGTAAGGGAGCGGTTCTGAGGGCTGACAGGTGGGGTCTATCAACTCAGACCTGCCATCTGGTCGACCTGGGTAAGTGTGTTCCTGAGAGTTGGCACTTCAATCTGCAAAAGGTGTTGAGTGACAAGAGGTCTGTCAACTCTTGAAACAGGGGCAATGCCACATGTCTGGGAGGAGCCGAGAGAGGAGCTCTCCAGTCCCCTGGTGGGTCTTGCTGGACCTCACAGGGTGCTGGGTGTACAACAACGCACCAGTGTGTTCCCTTAGAAACAGACTCCACTGGGCGATGACAACACGTTCCCACCCGTCCCCATCTGTCCTGGACATACTCTAACTTCTCCTGCTCCACCCCGCCCAGCCTCTCCTTGCACTGAGATCTAAAACCAGGTAAGACCGTGCTAGGAGGAAACTCATGGAGTAGCCCCAGCTAGAACTCCTCTGAGAGCCAGGAAAGCAGAGAGGCCTGAGTGGCTAGAAAGAGTGCACCCCAAACCCTGCACTGACAGACCCCTCCTCCTGTTCTCAGAGCTCCCTCTGAGTGCTGGGGCTGTTTCTTATCCAGAACTTCAACACATGACTCGATCTCTTGAAAAACAGCAGCTTGGAAAGAGGATATCCAAGGGTGTTGTTCAGGAAGAGGGAAGAAAGCTGATAAGAGGTGTGGGTATATTCATTAAGATAAGTCAATAACCAATTATATTTCTATATGCTGTTAAAGAACAGGAAGGCAAAGCAGCATTTTAAAAGTTCTGGGAGTCTTCCAGTTCAAAGTGGCAGATTAAAATACATTTGCTTCTACTTCCTCCCAAGGAAGAGGATTTTAAAAAAATAAACCAAAAGGAACAAAGAGAATAGGAAACAAAATGTTGGAAGCTGGAAAGGGGAGGAAGATCACAGTCCAGCCAGCTGATCTCAGGAGGGGCCCCTAGGCCAGCAGCCAGGCAGCCCCGAAATGCTGCCGTTTGCCCTGCGCCAGAAGTGGGGAAAAGGCAGAGCAGTAAACAGGAGGACTGCTCTGATGTCTGTTTAAGGAGCTACTGAATTCCCCCTCTTCTCTGAATAGCCTGGCCGCTGCCTTACCCCAACCCTACTAAAGACCAGAAGTTTCTATGCTTGGAGAGTGCAAAACAGAAGGTTCTGGACTGGGGGATGCCAGGTGCAGGTGTTGGGAGTATCTTGCAAAGCAGAGGGACTAAGCAAAAGTTTAACTTTATTTCTCTACTTAACTCCCAGAAAACTTAGGTCCTTCAGACAAGAGACTAGAAGACTATTCTCTAAAGAATCCGAGTTATCCAAGAAATAAAAGGTCTAAATACGGCCAGCCGTGGTGGCTCGCGCCTGTAATCCTAGCACACTGGGAGGCCAAGGTGGGATCGCTCAAGGTCAGGAGTTCGAAACCAGCTTGAGCAAGAGCGAGACCCCATCTCTACTAAAAATAGAAAGAAATTAATTGGCCAACTAAAAATATATAGAAAAATTAGCTGGGCATGGTGGCGTGTGCCTGTAGTCCCAGCTACTCGGGAGGCTGAGGCAGGAGGATCGCTTGAGCCCAGGAGTTTGAAGTTGCTGTGAGCTAGGATGACGCCACGGCACTCTAGCCTGGGCAACAGAGTGAGACTCTGTCTTAAAAAAAAAGACCCAAATGGAACCAGACCACGGCGCAGTGAGCCCACGCTGGCCGCCCTGGGTGGTGGGAAGAGGTCTGCCAGTTCACAACGCGTCCCCTGAAGCAGGGACAGAGGAACTTGGAGCAGATTTACGGGGAGACGCTTCTAACATACAGGTGAAGACAAAGCGGAAGAAATACACTATGCAGAAAAGCAAAACCTGAAACAAACACACCCATCATTACTATTCTCAGAGAGAAGAGATAAGAGACAAAAAGAGGATGCTGCTATGAAAAGAACTTAACTTGAGAGTTAGTTATTGTATCAGAGTAAGCATGAAAAAGACTCGATAAAAGAACTGGAAGATAAAAATCTAGAAAATCTCTCAGATCTTTAAAACAGGCGAGCAACGAGAAGGCGTCTGCCACGAGAAGGTGGCAGAGGGCCAGAGGACACCCCCTGGCCCCAGGCCGGCACGTGACAGCCCAGCAGGCCTCCCCGCCCACCGCCTCTCCCCCTGGAGAAGGAACCCTGGGCCCGGGGTGTGAAGATGGTGGGTCAGATGGCAGACGGGGTCTGGGTCCACCTTTGGGACCGGGGTCAACCGAGAACACGTGCACTGAACTCAGGGTGGGCAGCACGCCACGTTCCCTGTGCTGAAGCGCAGAGGCTCTGGGGCTGTCTGTCAGAGCAGTGAGGTGACACCAGTGAAAAGAGAAATGATGACACATTCACGGGAAAGACCAAGGGGTCTGACTTCTGAAGAGCAAGAATTATATTAAAGGAGAGAACAGAAAAAAAACAACAGAACTTAAGGCAACACAAAAAAAATCCGTGAAATTTCTCAGAACTGAAGGCTGCAGTTTGTACGCTCGGAGGCTCCGTCGTCTGTCCGGCAGCGCGGACGGAAACACCCACGCCGCAGAGACCAGCAGGGAGAGGCGTGATCGGGTGGGTGGGGACAAGTTGGCCCCAGGGGAACACGGAGGGCACGTGGGGAGGGTGGCCTGCCTGCAGCGTCCAAACTGCGTGGGGTGAGGAGGGCATCACGTGGTGGGAAGTCAGAGCTCGAGCACCCAAGTGGGTCCTGGAACCGGAGCCAGATCCGAGCAGGGAAGGAGGCAGGATGGGAGGTCTGTCTATAAGGAGAACTGATCAAGTAAATAAATATGGGAGCCGGATTTCTCAGCCACAGAAAAGAAGTCACAACTGCAGAAAAAGAGAAAATCAGAATAAGCCCCACGGTGACTGTACAACACTGCCCCCAAATTCTTTACTGAGGTGGGTGTGACTCCCTGTGCCACTCCACAGTCCTCTGTGCCCTGTTTGACCGGGAACAGATGGCAGAAATAACGCTGTGCCAGTTGCCAGGGCTAGGCCTGTCTCTGGGGACTTGTCTTGGACCCAGCCTCCATGCTGTGAGGAACCCACGCCACATGGAGAGGCCACACGCGTGTAGGTATTCCAGCCGGCAGCCCAGCGTCAACCACCAGACACAGGAGGGCAGAGGCCTCCGACGGTACCAGTCACCTCCTGTGTGGAACCACCCTGCCTTTCAGTCTTTTCAGAGGGCCTGGGCGGGAGCAGTGACACTCCACCTAGCACCCAGATCTTGGCCCCTAAGTACCATTTCTGCTAAAATGCACCATTTCCCATGGTAAAGATCCAGAGGAAGAGCCATGCATCGCATCTCTCTGCAGTAAAGGGCATTATTTGGACAAATGGCTAAACTTGAATTTGGTCCATGGCATCCATGTTAATTTCCTGATTTTGCTGGTGGAAGTGTGCTTGTGTAGAATAATGTCCCCATTTGTAGGAAATATTCACCTCGCACTGCAGAGGGTCTGTGTTCCTTCCAGATAACCTTGCCAGTGAGCAGCAGAGAGGCTTGAGGGTCCCATGTCTTGAGGGCTTTACCTCAAAAAAATCCCAGTTCTAAATTCATTATGTGGATTTAAGATACACATTTGTAAGAAATTTTTTATAGTTTAAAAATTCTTGATAAATTGAGGCCTGATGAATTAGTTTAGGTGACGCCTGGCCTCACATGTAATAGCAGCAGGAACATGAGATTGCAAGTGTTCCTACGACAACCTAAGCAGGTGATGTCATAGGGCCACTAGGCCACTGCCATCCGGAGGCTCCCTGCACGCAAGGTGCGGGGCCCGGCCACTGGGCCAGGCGAGACTTACCCGGTAGCAGGCTTCTTCTGCGGGAGGCGGCTGGGCGGCTGCGGGGGCAGAGGCGGGGGCTTGCTCTGCGAGCCCACAGGCTGGGTGGGCTTGCTCGGCTGGCTCAAGGCTTCTATCACGCTGGGCGTCTTGGCTACGGGAGGGGGCGGCGTGGGCGTCAGGGGATCTGCGGAGAGAAAATGAGAGAACACGAGGGTCAGCCCCAGGGCTTCTCCCTCCAGCCTTCTCCCTGGAGGCCTTTTTCTATTGCTATTTCCTAAGGAAAAAACCTGCCGCTGTTTTCTTGCTGATTTTCAGAAAACTGTATTATTGAGGAGGGGGCAGGGAGTCCTTTCCAAACTAACAAGGAAGCTGAAAGTCTAAGGTTATGGTGAAGAGTTTTCTGTTAGCTGGTGAGTACTTTCTCAGCTAGAATGTCCCGTGGCGAAGCGGCACAGCCTCCTGCTCTCGACCCTAAGAGGACGCAGGCGGGGCTGCCTCT
The DNA here is from genome assembly GCA_963574435.1 of Cheirogaleus major. Classification (NCBI taxonomy): domain Eukaryota; kingdom Metazoa; phylum Chordata; class Mammalia; order Primates; family Cheirogaleidae; genus Cheirogaleus; species Cheirogaleus major. The sequence continues at coordinate 11,981 of CAUYPO010017600.1, read as the reverse complement.
GCCAGGGCCCAGGGCCTGCTAGGGCCACAGCTCTTTCCCCCTTGGATGGCCTGTGGCCAGAGGGAGCAGAGACCGTGAGCAGCTGACTTAGTAAACGCCCCACAATCTGTGAAGTGCGCAGGGCAAAAAGGTTTGTTGCCATCCCCGTCGCACAGGTGAGGCACTGAGGCTGCAAGAGGTGAGGGGACTTCACCCAGGGTGACAGAGCTGGTAAGAACCGGAGCAAGGCCAAGTCTCTTCTCCCAGTCTCTCCCCTCTGCAACGAGCATTAAAGCCCTCTCTGAGTGTCTGGTTATCATCCTGTGTCCTTGTTAGAAGTGGCAATCTGCCTCAGGACGAGAGCTAACACACAAGGGTGGGCTCCTCCCTGCTGGGACAGCTGCCAGGGAGGGACTGGAGTGGGGAAAATGGAGGGTTCCAGTTAGAGTCTGTCTTTTCTTGTTTCATTCTTCTTTCCTTTTTACATTTTAAAGGAAAAGTCAAAAGGCAGATTCTAGCACACAAATCCAGCCTCAGGAACATCAGACGGAGAGGCAGGAAAGTGGGCTCTAGCCCGCTGTGCACCCTCCTTGGCTGTTCCATGTGGCCAGCCTTGACCTCCCAGCACAGCGTCCCTGGCTCTGCCGTGGTGCACACACCACACTCCCTGTGCCTGGGCCATGCTGCTTTCTATTTTAACTTATTCTAAGGAAGCCACAAGCAGCTTGCCCTGGGAAGGCCCGTGCTCTGGAAGCTATGAAAGCCCCAAGATGCTGGGCTCCTCCCCTGGAGCTGATGCAGCAGGAGACAGGGCAGCATCTGGGGCTTATTCCACTGATATGGTAAAAAAAAAAAAAAAAGACACCCTGGCTCTGCGCTTCAGAGAAAAACCTCTTCCTAAAAACCTCTTCCTGCAGCTTCCCTCTCCAAAGTTTTGGAGACTTTCAACCACCTGTTGACATTGAAAAAAACACATGCTACATTATGAACCAAAGGACTGTCCCCAAATATTGAAAATCACCAATGGCCAAAGGAAAAGGAGACTCCAGGGTAGTGCATAAAGGAGGAAATGCTAAAATGCTTTAGAAGACAGAGGAAGGAAGCCACCTTGGGGTGCAGTGGGGGGACAGACGGGAGTCTGAAGCTAGGGGAAGGAGGCTGGAAGAGCCACGGGCGGCCACACAGCGCCGGGCACCCGGCACGTGTCTGTGCCAAGTGTGCACCCCCGTGGCTCTCTCCCCGTGCGGCTGCTGAGGACGCCCCCCTGCCATCCAGATCTACAAAGCCCACGGGCAAGGAAGAAAAAAGAAAAAAACGTACTGGTAGATGTCACTCGAAGAGGGGGCAGCGGTGGATGGACAGCTGGCGGATCTGACGAAGATCGCTGCCGGCTTCCACCGTCCACACTTACAGAGTTTGTCTTCCACAGGGTGTTAGGTGAGGAGGCTGTCTGAACTAAACCCACACGCACACGCATGCATGCACGCACACACATGCACACACACAGAACAAAAACAGAAACAAAACACTGCGTTATTGATCCTCTCCCTTGTGAAATGGTCACTATGACCCTTCTAGAATAGTAAACAGGATGAACTCTTTAATCCTTGTCTGAGGTATCTGGAAGACAGATACTGATACACCCTAAACCAGACATGCTTCAGGGAATTTTCCCAGCTGGTTTTCTCAATCTGACTGTGAAATTTAAAAGTTCTTGATTTTATTACTCAAATATAAATACTGTTTGAAGACGGAAATAAATAGCCACAATGATCTCCCCCGAGCACTGCACCGGGGCTTAGGGAACTTCTGCTCATCTCTGTCCTTCCGCCGAGTCTTCCCCGTGGCTGTCACTGCCACGCCAGGAGCAGCGCCCCATTCCCAGCCTGAGCTGGTGCAGAGAAGGGCAGATGACACCAGGCAGGTTTAGGTGACCCACAAAAGAGACAGCATTTCCCCGGTCACAAGTCCTTCCTCTGCCTCACAAAGCTCTAAGCTCAGGTACACGGGGCCCAGGTGTAAGGTGTGACTCCATGTGGGAGGCTGGACACTGCCCACGGGGAGGCTGGGACTGGAAACGAGAGGGCCCCGCACCCTCCCAGGGCCTGGCCACCAGGTCCAGAGGAAGCCTTCACCCTCTCCCACGGCGAGCAAGGTCTGCCTCAAAGCGCAAGGCTGAGGGTGTGGGAATTTCGTCCTAGACCACGGGTAGGCCAGACGGGAGCAGGGGGAGGTGGTGGGGGACAGTAGGTAAGAGGTACAATCTATTAATACATCTTTGAAAGAAGACCTGAAGCTAGAAGGAAGAATGGCAAAAGAGAGAAGAAAAAAAATCAAAACCCTCCAATTCCAAGACTTCATTCAGGAAACCAAAACATGAAGATGAAGAGCTTACCATGCCTTTTCCATGACCCCACCAACAGAGCGAAATAAAATCCCTCCTCACGTGACACACACAGTCAGTAAAAGCCACTACTGGGAACGAAGATGACCAAACCAGTCTGACCCTGGGCCTTACAGAATTAGCGCCCGTCTACAGAACTCAGGAGGAAGAGGGTGGCAGGGAGCAGGCGGCGGCTGTGGGACTTGATCTTGCAGCTGCCTCCCTTGCTCAGGGACATCCTCACCCAGAACAAGGCTGGACACTGTCTGGGGTGCAGGGTGTGTGAGGACACTGAGCGAGCTGGTTTCTGGGCCTGCCCTTGGTGGGTTTGCTCCTGAGGTGCGTGATTCAGCAACAGGTTTGCCATCGCTTCTCTGGGCCTCCCTGAGGGACCAACGCAGAGCTGTGTGGGAGGGTCTTTGAGACACCCAGGATGGCAGGGGAAGACGGGGCCAGCCACGCTGCCAGGCACACATGCAGCGGGATGGTTATAGCTGTCTGGGTACCCCTGGAGCCAGGTCTCCCGGCCACCACCATCATCGCTCACCTGCCCTCCCCGCCCGGCTATCAGCGGCTGCATAAGCACGACACGGACAGAGCTGCAGCAGCCGCAGCACTGGACAACATGCTCCTGGAGGCTCTCGCCCTTCCTGGGCCACCCCTCAACAAAGCCAGAGCAGCCCCTCCTTCGCATGGGAAACCCTGAGGGCCACGGGCCACGGGCCACGGCTGGCAGCCCCAGAGCTGAGCCAGTCGCTTGCCGGACCTGCTCCAGCAAGCACAGTGGCCAGCTGGTCTTCAGGACAGGACAAATTATTCAGCTTTTGGGAGTTTCCATATTTATAAAAATCAAAAAATATCATCTATTGCGTCAAACTTGCTATGCTGAAAGAGCAGCTGAGGTGGGGACACCTCTTTAGGTATCCTTAAGGTAGGATCCACAGGGCCAGCTTCGTATTTTACAATCAGGCTGAGCACTGTTCCCCAAATTAGTATCTTTTTATCCTTCATTTCATGGGGATCAGGGATAAGAAATGATCGCAGGTGTCACAAGCTGGCCCAGGTGCAGGCAGAAGAGAAATAAAAACGGAAGAACAAAAGCATAGGAGGGGGAGTGAGTAGAGAAAGGAACACAGAGGAGATCTGCGGGAGAGCAGCTCCCAGCCCCAGCAGCCCACCGTGCGCCCTGGGCAGCCCTGGGGGAGTCCCCACACTACCCAAGCACGAACATGCCACACCTCTGCCCAGAATAAGAATCCAGCCATGAGACTCTACCACCATCTGGCATCATAAGAATGATGGAATCCCTTTAGGAAGCAATCAGACAATAACTGCAAAACAAAAGAGCCCAAATGTCACCTAGTTGGGGGCAAAGCGGCTGCAAACTTCCAAAGCACAAAGCGAAACAAGACCCTCTGCATTCGCAGGGGACGGCTCACATTCTCATACCTTTGCTGACGTTCCGAGGGGGTAGTGGGGGGGCACTGGTGGTGCTGGGGGCTGCAGGCTGGGTGGGAGGTGGGCTGCCGCTTAGGATGGCTCCATAGGTCTCATTCTGCAAGATGCTGGGCACGAAACTCCTTTGCTTGTCCTTGGCAAGGTTTGTGGCATCTCTTGCCAAAGACGCAGTGTTAGACTGAAGCTGGTTGGACCCCAGCTGGTAGAAGCTGACAGGCCGGTCCTCCCGTCGGTTGGGGCTGGGCTGCAGAGCAACGTCAGAGCAGAGGCGTGTGAGATGGAGATGCGGCTCTTGGTGCTAGCATTCACTTCTGCTTGGCATGGCACCATTTGAGCTCTCGACTGTTGCATGAGAGCTACAAGATTTAAAACCTCTTGAGTCTTGTAATTGAAAACCCCCAGAAAAAGCCATAATTTACAGACTATAATTCTCCATTCTGTGAAGGATTTAAAATAAGCTGTTTCATCTTACTAGCCACAGTTACCTCAACCTGGCTCTGCATTTTCTCTGAAGTTCCCCTTCCTAAACATGCTTTCTTGGGCCGGGCACGGTGGCTCATGCCTATAATCCTAGCTCTCTGGGAGGCCCAGGCGGGAGGATTGCTCAAGGGCAGGAGTTCAAAACCAGCCTGAGCAAGAGTGAGACCCTGGCTCTACTAAAAATAGAAAGAAATTAATTGGCCAACTAAAAATATATATATATAAAAATTAGCCGGGCATGGTGGCGCATGCCTATAGTCCCAGCTACTCGGGAGGCTGAGGCAGGAGGATCGCTTGAGCCCAGGAGTTTGAGGTTGCTGTGAGCTAGGCTGACGCCACTGCACTCTAGCCCGGGGAACATAGGGAGACTCTGTCTCTGTTTAAACATGCTTTCATATGTCACACCACATCACAGCTGGCTCTGGCCACCCACCTGCAATCACTCTCCAACACTATATGGCTAATTCAGCAGAGATCAATGCTTTCTTCCCATATGAACAGAAACTCCTGAGGTTCCTCCAAATCAGGGTTAGCAAACAGTGGCCAGTGCGCTGCCACCTGTTTTTATAAACAAAGTTTTATTGAAACACAGCCATGCCCTATCATTTACATATTGTCCCCGGCTGCTTTTGAGTCATCCTGGCAGAGCTGTGTTAGTGCAACAAGGACTGTGATACTTTAGGCTCATGGGTCTAAAAAGTTTACCACCTGGCCCTTTAAGACTTTGCTCACCCCTGCTCTACTCGAAAGTCATGTGCTTCTTTGGAACTGGATGCCTGAAATGGAGGCTCAGGGAACTTACATCTAACTCACATAGCAAATGTTCTGATCTCGAGGAAATCACTTTACCTCGCTGATCCACATTTCTACATTCTCATCTGTTATATGGCTCTAACTTTAACTGCTTCTCCAGCGCAGAGCCAGGTGCTTAGCAGGGGGCTGCTACAGCTCAGTCTCAGCTGTGGCACCCCTCCTTCCCCTCACAGGACCACCCACCTAGTCTAGGTTCTGGGCCAATCAACACTCACACCCCGCGCAGCTGTGCAGAACGCAGCAGCCAGTGGCTCTTCATACCCTTCATACCTTCTAAATTCCAACAAACCACACCCACCATTCTCTGCTGGAAATCAAGTGAAGGGGGTGGGCGAGTTGGAGGACGACAGAGCCCCTGCTCTTGTACTTTTACTTGGACTCTACCTGCTTTATCACTTGCTCATAAAAGGGAAGGTGATGCACATCCCTTTGATGAATAGGCACGCTGGGGCAGGTGGTGTCAAGCTTTCTTTTTGTAAGGCAGGTAAGTATGAAATTAGTCAGCTCTTCTTACTTTGACACTGTTTTGTAGTTAACTCTGCAATAATTTCTTATTCTGTATCCCAAGAAACAAGTACGGACATTAACTGCTCCATGAGCAGGGACAGTCCAGTGGGTTCAGAAATGCCATTGAGATAGTCTTTCTGAAGATCTACAGTAAAAATTTAAGAAGTTTAAACCACGGAAGTGTTTAATATGGCCTTTCCCACTAACTTCCACACGGAACACGTTCCAGGCATGCTGCTAACGGGAAGAGGGAACAGGCCACAGCTCAGATTGGGGTTTAGAGTCACACTTGGAATTCGACTCTCAGCCCTGAGAGGTGGAGACCTTCCTGGGCCCCCCAGGTGTGCGAGGCAGTGAGTGTGGTGAAAGGGGAGCTGGACAGGAGGCGGGACCCTCGTTCTAGTCCCAGGCTGTCTCTAAACTGTTGCTTCACTCTGGCCGAGCCAAGTTCTCTCTGGAGGCATCCGCATCCCCATCTGATAAAGGAAGGGGTTGGACCCAAAGAGCTCTAAGGGCTTTCAGCTGAAGTTCTTAAGATCAACCAGGGGAACCTGGCTCCTTATAACATGATCCCATAGCAAGTGAGCTTCCTCTAAAACTCCCTGGACTCAAAGGCCCTCCCAAATTTGCTTTTGTAGCAAAAGGTGAGCAGCTGCCTATGAATACATAATTAACACGTGCAGGAGCTGGGGGGCAACAGGTAGTCCTGGGAAGGGAAAAACCAAAAACCTACTGAGATCAATGAAAATGAAAAGCAAGCTCTATTTTCCACAAAATAACTTTCTGCCTTAATTACAGGCTGGGACCCACCTTGCTCTGAATGAAGCTTATTAAACCCTTTTAACGTGTGGTAACCGGGTACAGACCTGCAATTTCTCATCCATGTCGTCATCACTTTCATCCAGGTCTTCATGGAGCAACCGCCACTCATATTCAACGTGGACGTGAGAATTAAACCTTCCAGATAAGGCTTGGGTCAGCTGAGGGAACAAAGGGGTGGTCAGAGCTGCTGCTCACACACTCAGCCACATGAAGCAGGCACCAACCACAGTGTCCACACAGACAGCCACCAGGCAGCACAGGGAGAGGGGCCCAGGGGAAAGCAGCCTGCCTTTGAGCCAAGGCAAACTCGATGAAATCTTTGGTGTCAGGTTAATTCCCCTGCCTCTACCTGATTCATAGCGAACCCTGAAACTAAAACCTGGTAACTCCCAGTGAGGACTTTGTAAACTGTAAAGTGTGGGACACAGGCAAGGGACATATGAGATCTAAAGGATGATGACCAGCCTGCAGGTATCGACACTACATGTGAGGGCAAGCTTGATCTTGGGAGAATGAGCGTGTTCATTCACTGTTAACCCAGCCTTTGTGACCAGAATGAAAGGACTAAGTCCTGCAGAAAATGACCTGAATGACTGTTTTCTCAATTCTCTCAAGGCAGGTGGCTGGCTAGTTCCACTCTGGGTGTGCAGAAGAGATGTTAATTCATTACATACAATGGGTGTCCTAGGACTTAGGGCTTAATTCTTCCCCATAGCCAGGTGGTGGGTGTGTGACTAGGGCAAGTTACTTCACTTTAAGGTGCCTGTTTCCTTATCTGTAAAATGGGGATATCAGTAGAAACGATGTCATAAGGTAGTTATTAAGGTGAAATGAGGTATGGATACAGTGCACAGAAACAGCACCTGCGACTTATCTTAATCTTACACTTGCACAGCCTTTGTAGCTGGTTCTGTTTACGGAGCACTCGCTGTGTGCCGACACACAGTTCAGTTGTAACTCTCTCCACCACCCCGCACACTGGCACGCCTGACTCCGCTTTACAGACGCGGAGCAGCCTGGGGCGCGTGCATGTCCTCCCCCAGTAGCAGAGGTGGAGCCCCCTGCACGCCCAGGGCCACCTGACCTGGTGGGCTCTTCCCACCGTCCACACTGCCTCTTTTTCCAGAGCAGGAAAGGAAAAGATGGTGCAGAATGACACCCACCGTTTGGTGGGAGGGAACACAGTAAGGAAGCCAGCGTTGGGATGCTGCAAAGTAATGCATGAAGAGCTTACAGATGCCAGAGAACGGGCAGTGTGGCCGGCCTCGGGCCTCTGCTCGGGTTGCCCAGACAACGCCAGTGCTGTCATCAACATGTCCAACCAGCAAATACCAACCATGTTCGACGTCTCACTACGAGGGGCAGCCACCTCCTCTGTAAAGACTCCCCACTGTAATTTCTGCAAGCCGGGCCGATTCTTGGCTGGTCCTGCCTAGGACACTGAGATCTGCTCAGTGACACTGGCTGAGGGCTCAGAACAAACCCTCCCCAAAGAGGACAGGCCCAGCTCACTGTCCAGAAGGGATCTCCCTGCCCTGACCACGTGTCATGGAGACTCACCAGCTCCTCACAGTGCTCATGCTTGAGGCGCTTGGCGATGTCCAGCGGTGTCTCTCCCGACTCGTTGGCTAAAAGTCAAGGGCAAGGCAAGGAGGCATTACGGCAAAACCCAGAAAAGGTCTGACATCTAGGGGCAATTCACAAAAGGCACAGCAAAGCAGCACTAAATTAAATTGAACCCAATTAATGAAATCTGTAGTTAGTTTGACCCAGTTGGGGCTGAATTTGCCTTATTATTGTGTAGAACTGCAGGTGAGTATAGAAAGTAAAATTTTAAACAACAAAGTTAGAGCTAATCATAAAAATAAAACTCTTAAAGCAGCCAACTAATTAAAATCAATATCCAAACTGTGAGCTGTCGAATAAAGCAGTTCATCATAAATCTAACTGAAAGCACTGCTAACCTCATCCCACACATGTGAATGTAATAAACCTGTACATCTTTTCTTGAGCAGTCTATACATTTGAAATTTTGTACTTTCTTCTAAATAAGTCTCAGACGATGAGGTTTGATTATGATTTTAAAATAAGAAGCATGGCCCTCAAGGAGATATATGCCTTTTTTCTACTCTTAGTCCTCTTTGTTCAATAGTTCTTCAAAAATACTTCCTCATGAGATGGTAACAACCGTGCCTTGGCCATCGGCGTGTCCAGGTCCTCGACAGAGGGAGGAAGGCGGGCTGAGTAAGAATTAGGGTGGATGAGGGGGCAATCGATGGCACCTCTATCCAGTGAGCCACCTAAACCCAGAGCCAGGGACAGGACTAAGTCTGGTCTCAGGTGGGGATGAGAAGGTTCAGGGTTTGTGAACAGGTCAAAATTACCTAACCTCGTCTGAATTTACCCAGCATCAGTGACAGCTGCAAGGCCCATCCTTTGCCTATCTGTGAAATGCCTGTAAATGCACCCAAAGTCTGAGTGACAAGTGGGTGAATACTGCCAATCGGTACAGAGACCACGACAGCCTTGCAGAACAGGCAGGGACAGGCCCTTCTCATCAGAGGTGCTTTCCTTTCCCCTCAGCTCTGACAGGGGTCCAAAGTGATGGCACTGTTCCAACAGCAGCATGGGAACCGCAGATGGGGCTGGAGGCCAGAGGGCGGCCGGACCCCGCGCGCTCACCTATCTCGATGGAGGCCTTGCCGCGCAGGAGGAGCTTGAGGCACTCGGCGTTGTCCGTCAGGCAGCAGTAGTGCAGGGCCGTGCTGCCTTTGCCTGTCTGTTTATCCAGGTTCCCGCTGGCCGAGAACAGGGACAGGGAAAAGAGAAGGAATAGTGAGTCACAGGCCCAGGACCAGGGACTGCCCAGCAGGGAACTTGGGGTGAGTGAACAGTTTCTCTGAATCATCCCCAAGGTGGGTGCAACATGGGGCACACTGTCCATCCCACCAGGCGGGTGCGACATGGAACCATCATCCCTGTCAGTGTGGACAAGGAGGCCTTGGCACGAGGTGATCAGGGAAATAACCAAGTGATGACAGAAGAGGCCAAAATGAGAGTGCTGAGCAGAGGCCAAGGGTGGGACAGTGCACCCTCCCGGGCCGGCCCGGAACCCCAGCCTCCTTCCTGCTCCACGGGCCATGCCCAGAGCCGCTGTGCGCCGCTGGGCTAGACGCAGGGCCTCAGGAAGCCTGCATGACTCACCCATCCTGTCCCACCGAAGGATGGGGCCGAGCCTTTTCCCATCTTATTATTTGACACTCCTGCTGGGAGGGGAAAAGCCACTTTTCCAAAGTCCTGAGTCCCAAGGCTCAGGCTCTGAGCCTGTTTGTCCTGGGACTACCCTCAGAAAACAGGCTGAGGGGGCATCTTGAGATGATTTTCAAAAGTTCTTCCAAAGTAAAACAAAACCAGTTATCCAAAAAAGGTGCTCGTGCTCGGCGATGTGAGACGAACCTTGAAAAGCAGACTGTGCCGGGGAACCCATGACCACCCTCTGTGCACGGGCGCGTTCCTTGCCCTGTCCTCTGTGAGTTGGGTCTCATGTTGCCCAAGCACAGTGTCTTGAGCAGTAGAGGAGAGGTATGAGGGAAGTAAAGATCAGCATGGTAGCCACTGTTGTAAGCCAGAGATCTTGAACCAAAACACTGGATTATGGGCATTTTGTTTAGGTCGAGAAGTTGTGTTTATGCTTTGATTAGAATTGGCCATTTACTTCCCCTAGAATGCAGCACTTCTATCTACTTGGTGTCTCCCTGAGGCCCAGACACTAGAAGTTGGATCTTGCAGATACCACTGAGGGTTTCTATTCTCACACTCCAGGGCTTTTTCAGGATTGCCATGGAACAACCCACAGCTGGCAGCACTTTTTCTTTCCAATAATTCATGTTTAGATCTGGGAAGATTCTCCTGGCAACACAACTAAAGCAAAGCAGCAGCATCTGATTCCTTCTTAGAAATACCAAGGAATAGAAACAAATACCTCCCCTTAATTTTAGAACACCTACCTGTTCTGAACTAAAAAGTCTACAATGTGAAGAGAAGTCCGATCCACGGATCTGACTGCGAGGTGCAGGGCTGTTTCATCTGGCTCCTGAAAACCAAAGACATTCCAGAATTCTAACAGGAGCTTTTGTGTCCAACACAAGTGAAATCGTGTATCTGTCTTTCAAAAGTTTTTATTCTTTCCTTCAAGACACTTATCTCAGGCCAGGCACAGTGGCTCACACCTGTAATCCCAGCACTTTGGGAGACTGAGGCAGGAGGACAGCTTGAGCCTAGGAGTTCAAAACTGCAGTGAGCTATCATGGCACCACTGCACTCTAGCCTGGGCGATAGAGTGAGACCCAGTCTCTTAAAAAACAAAAAAAAACCCTGAAAAACAACCTATCTCTAAGATATATAAAGCCCCTTTAATCTCCACGCAAACTCTCTGCTCTTGGGCACATGCAATTTAGAGATTGGTTCTATTTCTCCTTACTCCACAGGAAATGAATGAGAGACTCAGGGTTTTCACTTCAAAGTCCTCACAGTCAATGCGTCCCCATCCCAGCATCAACAGCACGAGGGATTGCCTGCAAGAAAAGTCTTGTTCAAATAATCCAGGAAGGTGCCAGCCTTGTATGCTCCAATCCCTTTTCTTGTTCCCCAAGCAAACAGAAACATATGTTTCTCAAATAGGCTTAAAGTTTTTCATTCTACACTTATAGATAAGGCCGTGAATGCTAATACCTATACTGTCTTCAATTCATACCAGGTGTACGTGACCACCACTGCCTTTTGTGAAAGTGCGTTAGGCAGGTGGGGGAGAAGAGACAAATGAGGGTTGCTTCAGGTGGGTGAGAGAACTGGAGGGGAAGAAAGAGTCATAGGACAGGAGACGGGGACATAAGCAGGCATCTCCTACCCCGTGCCTGCACCTGCCTGCTCAGTCCCCATGACACAGCTCAGCGCTGAGCACACTCCGCCCTGGAGCGCCTGGCTCCAGTTCTCTCTAGATAGCAGGTGACAACAGGCCCACCCCATAGCCCACACGTGTGTTGTCTGTTACCAGGGGAAAGATGCTGCTGCCCTAAAGTGCCCCTTCCCAGGATGCCTGAAAGGACACAGCTGAACTCCATGACGACCAGGACCGCAAACACAACAGCCCCACACAGCAAGCTCTGTTGATAAAGGGCGAGCCTGGGCCTGAGGTCAGGAGGTTGCAGGGGACCGAGTGTGTCTCCACAAGGCCTTTGTGTGTAAGAGTCAGAAGACATGCCAACCCCTTTGGCACTGGCAGCTCATTGTGGACCCACGCCTGACAGTAATGCCCACCCTCTCAAGAGAGTTCCCAACAGAAGAGGGGGGTCTCTCCCTGCTCTGTTCCCTTGAGTTCCAGGGAGTGACTCCCCCAGAGCTCTCCTCCTCGGGGACCCGACACGGAGTCTGGCTGCACAGGGCTCCCCACAGAGGCTCAAGGCTCATGCTAAACCTGTTCATGGAAGAAGGGCTCCTTTCTGGCTGCCTGGGCTTCTGAGAAGACATCTTTCCCTCCACC
>CAUYPO010017599.1:0-11863 GCA_963574435.1 Cheirogaleus major | reverse complement strand
GAGAGGAGAGGAGAGGAGAGGAGAGGAGAGGAGAGGAGAGGAGAGGAGAGGAGAGGAGAGGAGAGGAGAGGAGAAGAGAAGAGAAGAGAAGAGAAGAGAAGAGAAGAGAAGAGAAGAGAAGAGAAGAGAAGAGAAGAGAAGAGAAGAGAAGAGAAGAGAATACAGTTTTGGGAGCACCTCAGAATCTAAAGAAAATTCTGAAAATACCATCGTTTTGTGTTTTATCCCTCTACCACCATAGCTTTCTCTGCAAAATTCAAGGTGGAAGTGTGAGTGTGTGTGTGTGTGTGTGTGTATGTTTACGTGCACGTGCGCATTGGGGATGGGAGGGATTGTTGGACCAAGTGATTTGACTTTGCATTTGGGGCTCTTCCAAAGTCCAGCCCATCCAGCAAGCCCTCACTACCATTCAAGGCTTGGGTGTATTTCTCCTTATCCAGGCAAAGACTCTCCATCCTTGGCACACTTGTTTGTTCTAATCTCCATCAGACGAGGCACCCACCCCAAGGATGGAAACTCCTACACCTCTCTACTCACTGATGAAGGGCCCATTTTCTCTGGACATCAGCTCATCAAGGCTTCTTTGCATCCGAAGATCTTAATTAGATTGATAAGAAACTCTGATTTTTCTTCCGTCTATTCTTTCTCTCGCCTTCCTTCCTTCCTTCCTTCCTTCCTTCTTTCCTTCCTTCTTTTCTTTTCTTTTCTTTTCTTTTCTTTTCTTTTCATTTTATTTTCCATTCTTTCCGTTGCCTTAGGAGCACAGATTGTTCACATCCTTCTTCACTCCAACTGGAACCTGACCTCCCTTCCATCTTTAAAGAGATGAAATTATCAGTATGTCATGTAAGAAACTGGAGACATTCCACATTTGTTCGCATGAGATTTCCAACAGATATCTAGTTACAAAAAGACTTGTCCCCCTCACCCCAATAGCCCCTCTGTAATAATGCTTCTTGTCCTCTCTTATGATCTGTATCCTGAGGCGCTACCATTCCTGACTGCATCTGTTGCTGAAGTGTACCACTGAAGCAAAAACTCTGAACACAGGAACTGGGTTCTGGGAAGTTATCGGCTGAGAGAGAGAGACAGCTGAACTCAGCACATCAGCCTTGCTCCCAGGATGGCTAACGTGACAGGGACCAGTGCAGCACGCTGAGGACAATGCAATTCACTCAGAATTACGCACAAAATGGATTTAAACCAAGTCCAGAAGATATATTTCCCTACCTATGTTCTGAAAGTGCTTTCTCAATCATTTAGTATGGAAAGATCGTTAAGGAACAACAGAATCAGAATGCGATTGGACATTCTTACATATTTTTATTAATTTCCTTTCGGTCTGTATGCATACACTGAGTAGATTATTTATATTTTATTCCATATTAGAGATACTCTTTCTGGTCTATATGACAGTAGGTTAAAAAACCTTTATGTCATTTTTAAGAAAGATTCCAGAACCAATCAGGTGGACACAGATGATGTGTGGTTCTTATCTTGACACTGTTGAAGCAAACAGCTCTAAACAGAAATTATTCTCAGTTGGTGCAGCCGGATAATAATAGCTACAGCATATTTATCCATTTAACCACATGCCGGGTACTATACTGAGCGCTTTAATATAGTATCTTGGATACCCATAAAATGTTGCCAGATTGGTAGGTTTTTATCACCATTTTACATTTGAGGAAACTAGCTTCAAGAGGTTAAATAATTCATCCACTTGATAAATATTTATGAAACATTCATTATTTGCAGGAACTGGGCTGGGCGCTGGGGTTACATTTGATGGCTAAGATAAGTTTATAATCTAATGGGTTTCTTTTCTAACATCGTTTTCTTCCCCTTCCAAGCTTTGTGCTAAATGAGAAATAAAACAACAAATGGAGAAAAAAGATCAAAATGTCAACAATAGTATTGATAAATCCTATCAGAGCTTCCAACACCCAGTCCCTGGCCCCACCGGACAAGTGTAGGTTTTCTACCCTTTGGGGATATGCTTCGTACCCAGGGCAAAGCAGTCCAGGATGCCACTCCTGCGAGCAAACCAGCAGCAGAAAAGACAAATTCTCGAAGGGCTAAGCCACGCATGCCCAGTTCTTTCTCCCAAACTCTCCGAGCTCACAAATTATTACACTGCCTGAGAAGGGGTACAGAAGGAGGCATGAAGATTACTCCAATAGAAGCACCTGCACATGGAAACATGAGGTCGGAGAAAAGGATATTCCCCCAAAGCAAAATCTAGAGTGGAAGACAGGCATTAAAAAAAATTTTTTTAAGTGTACTTAATTTATTCTGATTTAATTTGTGTTGCAAAAAACAGAGGCACAGGGTGGCATAAGAGTGTATAATAAGAGAGCCTCCAGGCCAGGCACGGTGGCTCTCACCTGTAATCCCAGCACTTTGGGAGGTTGGGAAGCCAAGGCAGGAGGATGGCTTGAAGCCAGGCGTTCAAGACCAGCCTGGGTGACAGAATGAGATCCTGTCTCTACAAAAAATAAATAAAAAGAAAAATTAGCCGAGAGTGGTGGCTTGTGCCTGTAGTTCCCATTATTGGGAGTTTGAGGCAGGCAGTTTGCTTGAGCCTAGGAGTTTAAGGCTGCAGGGAGCTATGATAGGGTCACTGCACTCCAGCCTAGGTGACAGATAAAGACCCTGTTCCCATTCTTCCATGGCTTCCCAAGGAAGTAATATGAATAACTAGGAGGTATCTAGGCAAAAAAGCAGAACAGTGTTCCAGGTAGAAAGTAAAAGCATGTGCTAAGGCCCTGAGGCAGGAAGTCATGGGTAGTATGCAAAATACCGGTAGGCTAGAACACAGGGAAAAAAGGGAAAGTGTTCAAAGAAGCTGCAGAAATAGACAGGGGCACATCATACAGGGCCTTGTGGAATATGAAGGATTTTGAATTTTATATTAAGTTCCATGGAAAATCATTAAAATGTTATAAGCAGAGAATTGACATCCTCAGAGTGCCCAGGATGACACAGCCTCCACCTACACAGTTATGATTAACACTGCTACCAGATTAGAATTTTCAAGGAGCTTCAAGTTTTCTTTGTAGCCAGGTGCTAATTTCTCTCATACTGTCTAATTCGTTTTGAGCAAACTCACCAATGAGCTAAGCGCTTGGAGGATATTTTTAGTTTCATGATTAAGTGGTATCCACAATGGCTTAATGTGTGTTCTGGAACTCGCATGGATTCATTTTCATTTAATAGGTCTGCCTTCAAGTAGCTGTTTCATTTATTCATGTCTTCCTTTTTAAACTTTAATCTAGCAAAGCATACCAGATGCCAAAGCTTATTAGCCTTCGCAGTCTGTGATTTAGCCGGTCTGCCTGGGCTAATAACATGTTCCAATCCATCAACATCACTGCGAATCGAGGTCTCTGGGTCTGGAACAGTTGCTACTGCTGCTTTCCCTGACTTCACGTGGAAACACTTCCAGAAAAAGAGCCCTCCTTTGGGGAATTGCATTTGTGCACATTTGACGCCTCATTTTTCAAAAGGATAACGTTCTAAATCGTGAATAGTACCTGAAGGAGCCTTCCTAAGCTGGATGAACCAATCAGTTAATCATCTAGTATTTTGTTGAACATCTATTAGAAATAGCACAACTAGATGCTCTGGAAAATCTGGGGAAGGGTGGGAATATACATTGTAGGTTTTGCTTTAATTCTGCTTACTTACATTCTACTAGAGGAAGAAAACACAGACATGTCAAAGGATGACTGATGACACAAGGCAGTAGATGATATTTGCCAAATAAATGACAGTAACCCCAAATACTGCAAGAGTGCAGAGGTAGGGAGTGATTGTTATGATAAAGAGACTCTTCATTGAGTAAATGGGTCTGGAGGGGTGGGTGGAATTCAATGCAGAGAAGGTGGCTAAAGCATTCTAGATGGAAACAACTTTCTAGTGAGGGGAGCTGGTGTTTAAGTAGGACTCAGAGAAACTGTAAGGTTTGAGTAGGGATGTGGTTACTTGGGGAACAAACAGATGAGGGGGCTTGGGACAAGGTTACAGAGGCCATTCATGTCAGGATATGATTAGATCAATTAGCAAAGCATAGCTTTGATGGCAGTTTTTTTGGAAGTGGTAGAAGCCTTGGAGATGATGTAATCAATTCTCCCTTTTTAAAATGAGAAAAAACCCAAGATGGAGCCTTTATTTAAGTTTTTATCTAACTATAATTTATATTTCCTCCACTTCCAAAAAGCTTGTGGGGGAGTTTCCAGTTCGCCCAACCCATTACTGTGGGTGTTGTACAATCAAGCAAAGAGATCATTTCCAAATAAGCCCAGAACTTCATGAAATGTTTGTCGAATATGGCTCTTGCAAACACCAAAAGTTATTTGGTTGGCCTAACAGTTTTACTATGCTTTATCAATTTTTCATCTTTAAGTTAGTTGCAAAAAAGCGATCTTTTATTGAAGTCTGCGTTAGTGATTTTTAGACTCCTGAAAAATCACATTGTTAATGTGAGCTCCTGAGATGGGGACTTACTGAAGCTTTTTGCATTGATTGGTTCAAACCACCCACCACAACCATTCCATCCGTCCCCTGGGAATATTAGTCATCCTATAGGGTTCAGGTCTTTTTCTACCTACTCATTGAAGCCTTACTCATCTGTCCTTCCTGGTGAGTCATTCTTCTCTCCGACTTCCTGCAGCATTGATCATCTGTAACAGCCTTTGTTGAACTCACTATGCGCTCTCTGTTTTTTGCACTTTACTGACGAATAATAATTTACAGGCAGTAAAATTCACCCATCTTAAGTGCATAACTTGATAAGTTTTGACAAATGGATAACCATTATTCTACCCAACATTTCCATCACCCCAATAAATTCCCTCCTGCCCCTTCTCTGTCTGCCATCCTCCCACCCCAAGGCGTCCACTATTTTGATCCCAGTCACCAGAGATTTATTTTGACCATTCTTGACTCCATATAAGTGGATTTATATATTGGAATGGAAACATACAGTGCATGTGCTCTTTTGTGTCTGGCTTCTCATGCTCAACGTAGTGTTCTTGTGATTCATCTGTGTTATGTGTATCAGTAGTTTGCCTTTTTTATTGCTGCATAGTAAGTAGTCTATGTAGAAATATGCCACAATTTGTTTGTTTTTCTATTTATGGACATTTGGGTGTTTCCAGTTTTCAGTTTGAATGTTTTGTGGAAGTCATTTTGTGGACACATGGACCATTTTCTTTGAATTCATACTTGGTGTGAAATTGTTGGGTTATAGGTGTAGATACAGATACAGATTCGACTTTATTAGAAATGGTCAGTTTTCCAAAGTGGTTGTACCAATATGTATTCCCACCAGGAAAATGTAAGTACTGCAATTGCTCATTGTCCACACCAAGCTTTATATTGTCAGCCTATTTAATTTTACCATTCTAGAAGTGATAGAGGTACCTTATTATGGCTTTCATTTACATTTACCTGATGTTTAATTATGAACATCTAATCACATTATGCCTGTAGACATCTTCGTGTGTTGAGCATTTCTTCAAGTCTTTTACCCAGTTTTATATTGGATTGTCTTTTGATTTATAGAAATTCTTTTTTTACTTATCAAATTTTTTTTTTTTTTTTTGGCGGGGCGCGGTGGCTCACGCCTGTAATCCTAGCACTCTGGGAGGCCGAGGGGGGCGGATCGCTCAAGGTCAGGAGTTCGAAACCAGCCTGATCCAGAGCGAGACCCCATCTCTACTAAAAATATAAATAAATTAATTTGCCAACTAAAAATATATAGAAAAAATTAGCCGGGCATGGTGGCGCACGCCTGTAGTCCCAGCTACTCGGGAGGCTGAGGCAGAAGGATTGCTTGAGCCCAGGAGTTTGAGGTTGCTGTGAGCGAGGCTGACGCCATGGCACTCAATCTAGCCTGGGCAACAGAGTGAGACTCTGTCTCAAAAAAAAAAAAATTTTATTTTTATTTTCTAATAAGTTCTGCTTTTGCATTTTTTTATTCAGGATATTATGGGGGTATGAACATTTTGGTTACATGTAATGGGTTTGCAGTGCTCAAGCCAGGGCTACAAGCGTGTCTCTCCCCCATACAGTGTGTTCCGCTTCCATCAGTTGTGGGTTTACCCTCCCACATGCCCCCGACCAGCACCCAATGAGTATTACTACCATGTGAACACCTTAAGGTTGGTTAGTTAGTACCAATTTGATGGCAAGTACATATGGTGCATGTTTTTCCCTCCTTGTGATACCTCACTTCGAAAGATGGGCTCAATCTCTACCCAGGATAGAGTGGTAGTTGAGTAGTATTCCATGGTATACATATACCACATCTTATTAATCCATTCATGTATTGATGGGCACTTGGGTTGCCTCCACATCCTTGTAATTCTGAAGTGTGCTGCCATAAACATTTGAGTGCAGATGTCTTTATTGTAGAATGTCTTTTTTTTTCCTTTGGATAGATGCCTAGTAGTGGGATTGCTGGATCAAATGGCATTTCTATTTTTAGCTCTTTGAGGTATCTCCAAATTACTTTCCACAGGGGTTGTACTAATTTGCAGTCCTACCAGCTGTGTAAGAGTGTTCCAATCTCTCCACATCCATGCCAGCTTTTTAATAAGGGGGCCATTCTGAAATTCTTTATGTATTCTCAATACAAATCTTTTATCAAAATATGTATTCCAATAAGGGTCATGGTGCTAACGTGAACTCACAGTCTGTAGCTTACCATTTGACTGTCTTGACATTGTTTTTGATAAAGAAAAGTTTTCTTAATTTGAGGGAGTCCAATTCATCATTTTTTTTTCTTTTATGGATAGTGCTTTTTGCATCCTAAGTAATTTCTGCTACTCAAAGATAATGAACATATGCTCCTAAGTTCTCTTCTGAAAACTATCGTTTCAACTTTTATTGCTAGGTCTAGGATCCATGTTAAATTAATTTTTATGTATGTGGTGAGGTATGTGCAAAGGTAATTCATATGGTTATCCAGTTCTATTCACATTTATTGAAAATACTTTTATTTCCCTATTAAATTTCTTGTGCCTTTGGCAAAACTCAAAGTAGTAACCTTTGAAATCAGATAAATAAGTCTTCTAACTGTGTTCTTCTTCTTCAAGACTCTCCTGGCTATTCTATGTCTTTTGCATTTTGGAATCATCTCATCAACTTCTATAAAAACAAAAGTCTGCTGGCATTTTAATTGGGATAGCATTGTGGCTATAAATCAACTTGATAAGAATTGACATCATAACAATTTAAATTTTCTAGTCAATGATTATGATACATCTCTCTGTTTATTGCATCTTCCTTAATATCTCTCAGCAATGTTTTCAATATAGAGGTCTTAAACGTCTTTTGTTAGATTTATTCCCAGATATTATGAGAGTTTCTTTGATGTCATCATAAATAGTATTGTTTTTAAGTCCCACATGAATTCATTTATCAGTTCTAAGAGTTTTCTGTAGAGTCTTTAAGTTTTTCTATATATAAGATCATGTCACCTGCAAACAGGGACAGTTTGACTTCTTCCTTTTCAATTTGGATGCCTTTTACTTCTTTCTCTTGCCTAATTGCTGGATTTTAAAATATTGATGTGTATCTCTCAACCTTGCTAAGTTTGTTTATTAGCAGTATATAGATTCCTTGTGATTTCCTAACACACAAACATGGTAAGTCTGAATTGAGGTATTTTTGCTTATTCCTTTTCAGACTTTGACTCTTTTATTTCTTTGGGAGGATTTTTCCACTAGCTAAGTCTTCCAGTACAATAGCCTTCTGATTAGTCCAACAAGCTACAAGTTCATTTCCATGACACAATGTAAGGCCAATTATTACCAATTTTGTGTGAAATGTTACAGATCTGAGTAAAGCCTGACCCATGCTCTTGAGAAGCTCACGATCTAGTAGGGAGAGAAATGAACATATCCTTATTAGTCTGCTCAGGCTGCCACGGCAAACACTGCAGAGGGGACAGCTTAAACAACCAAAATTTATTTTCTCCCAGCCCCCAAAGCTGGAAGTCCAGGATCAAGGTGTTCTCAGGGTTGGTTTCCTTCTGGGACCTGTCTCCTGGGCTTGCAGATAGTCACCTTCTCCCTGTGTCTTAACATGATCTTTTCTCTGTGCGCATGCATCCCTGCTGTCTCTCTAAATATTGAGATTTTTTTCCTCTTATAACAACAATCAGACCAGATTAGAGGATAGGTTCCATCATAAGAATTTGAGGAAACATGATTCAGCCAATAACAAAGCTTACATTACAATATGAGTGGTTAAATAGTAAGGTGAGAAATTTTAGCAAAGCATAGACTTTACTGAATGAGGGACAGTGTGATTTTGGAAGACATTAAGCTCTTCAAGATGAAGCAAGAACAATAGTAGCATTGCATCTTTTCACTCACTCTCCCAAAACCATTTTGTATGAAATAGAACTCAGATGGGTAGCACCAGTTGTTCTGGTTTCTGAAATATTATTCTTCTCTTAATTTAAAGAGAAAAATGATCTGGTGTTTAGTGTGTCACTTCTAGGAAGAGAGCCAGAGTTTCATTGAGATTTATATTGTCTTTTGGATGTCTCAATGCAAAAATCATTTGACAGTGGCTTGCTCTGTCACTAATACTCAGAAACTAAAGTTCTGCTCACTGTAATTGCACCTGGAAGTGACTGGAGATGTATTATGATCCCAACAGTTTATTTATGGGAGTCTATTCTAGGAATTGTTTGGAGGTGGAAGGAAATAAAATGTTAGGTGTCTCTCACTGCTCAAATTAGAATGCGGAGAATTGAGCACAGTATGGAAAAGAATCAATACACATAACCAATCAATCAGCCAATCTTTGATTTATTCACCCAACAATTTATTCAGTCAAATGAGTGTTTGTTAAATTAAGGAATAGTTAATCAGTGAAGGATTTATTGAACATGCATTATTTGCCAAAATTATGCTCTGCTCCATGGGGAATGCAAGATCTAAATGAAAAGATTCCTCCAATATGAAATTTATAATTAAAGTGAGAGATAAAATTACCAAACATGAGCTAAAGAATAATGAATGATTAATTGCATGGTAGCAGTGAGAAACAGAGTGGGAATAATCAGTAAAGCTTTCATAAAAGAAGCAATATGTGAACAGAACCTTAGATGATGATTAGAATTTTACTAGATGGAGAATAGTGGGAGGGACATTCTGGGTGACAGCGATGTCATTACATTGTGTGGTGGTAGAACTCTAATGCTCGGGGAGAGGGAGCAGCAGCAAGATCACTAGGCTGAGTCAGAGGGTGCATGTTGAGGAAGGGTGGTAAATAATGTTGGAAAGGTTGATGGATGGCCTTAAACATCAGACTAAGACACTTTAACATGAAGCAATAATATATATGGATCTCCTGAATGTCCTTTTCCAGGGAGGTGACATGATGGAACATGTTTGTCTTAGTCTGCTTTTTGCTGCTATAACATAATACCTGAGACTGGGTAATTTATAATAAACAGAAGTTTGTTGGCTCACAGTTCTGGAGGCTGGGAAGTCCAAGATCAAGGTGCCAGCATCTGTCGAGGGCCTTCTTGCAACATCAACACATGGCAGAAGGCAGAAAGTCAAGAGAGCAAGAGAGCAAACCTACTTCCACAGACTTTTTCATGATGGCCTTAGTCTGTTCATGAGAGTCTTCCCTCATGCCCTCATGACCTACACACCTCCCATTAGACCCCATCTCCCAACGCTATTGCACTGGGGATTAAGTTTGTTTCCAACACATGAATTCTGGGGGACACATTGAAACCACAGCAACATATTTAGGTAAGATGAGAGAAAAAGAGGCAAGAGTCTGCCCAGGCAGCATGAGGACGTTATAGCAATCTGGGCAAGTGGTCAGGAGGTCTGAGAGTCAATCAATAGGGAAGGATGGGATGTAGACAAGCTATTTTGATGGAAAAACAGGATTATGTCATAGGAAGTTTACATCATTAAATCTGAGTAACTTGCAAAATGATGATGCCATTAACAGAGTGGGGAGCAAAAGACTGGATCTTTTGTGGGGAAGAAAGCCATGAGCGTAGTCTGACGGGATTGGGGTACAACTGCATATTCCAAGTAGAACAACCTGTAGGCTCTTAAAGATAAACAATGGGGTTTAGGTAAGAAGATTGAGTTGGAGATATAAGCATTTCACATAGGAGCTTCTGCAGGCAAGTATTCAACATGTTACTCTGTGAAGGAACAGAATGTATCTGTATATTTGAAACACAACTTGGGCATCTCAGGGTCAATAGAATAGAATGGCAGCTGAAGCCATGAGAATGGAATGAGCTTCCCCAGCCAAAGAAAGAGGAGGGAAGAATCATTTCAGGAGACCGAGGAGATGTCAGAATAGTAGTAGGAGAACTGGAAGAGTGAAATGTACTGAGAGCCAAGGGGCGACAGGGTTTCACAGAGGCAGGGAGTGGCAAGAGGTGAAGGAGGGACGTGGGAAAGAAGGATGAGTCAATAGTTTCAGATTCAGCCACGATCTAGGAAAATTACAAGCTAAAAATAGAGTGTTTGATGTATAAAACACCACTGGTTTCCTCCAAAAGAGCTACTATAATCGAGTAACAGAAATGAGACCCACGTGCCAAGGGTTAAAAGTTATGAATGAGACAGGAAGAGAGAAATGCAAATCCTTTAGCATACACCTTGACCATCAAGAGTAGACTGAAAACAGGAGCTCAGGGGCCCACAGCTATGGTGAATGTTTCTGTCCCCAGAGAATTCACGTGTTGAAACCTAATTCCCAATTCAGTAGTATTAAGAGTTGGGGCTTTGGGGAGGTGATGAGGTCATGAGGGTGGAGCCCTCATAAATGGGATTAGTTCCTCTTTAAAAGAGACTTGAGGAAGCCCCATAGCCCCTTCCACCAAGTGAAGACACAGCAAGAAACTGCCATGTATGAGGAACAGGCTCTCACCAGACACTGAATCTGCCAGTGCTTTGATCGTGGACTTCTCAGAGTCCATAACCCCGAGGAATAAATTTCTGCTGTTTATAAATTACCCGGTCTAAGATATTTTGTTATAGCAGCCCAAACAGACTAAGATACCACCTTATTTTAGGCTTGGGAGTGGCACACACAACCGGCTTTCCTCTTTGAGAGGAGACGTTTCCATCTGGGACTAGGAGACGTGGCGATAAACTGAGCTGGTGGCACCAAGTGTCCAGCACGTGAGATTCAGACTCTTCCGGAGGAGGACAGCTGAAGGCAATAACCAGAATTATGGAAGTTGGATATGTGTTGCTTAGTTGTTTACAAAGTAGTTTGAGGGCTCCAACAAATAAGAATAATTATCTCTATGAAACAAATCCAATAGCAGCACGAGCAGTCAGAACAATGAGCAAATCACAATAGGAGTCCCTGTTTAGCTGCAATCAATTGTTTTGTTTTGTACACTGCTGCTACCTTGATGAAAGCAAGTGATGATGCTCCTGAGTGGTTCAAAAGCTGTCACTTGAATCAGCCCCTGCAGTTTCACCGAAATTATTTAATTAAGGTTAATAAAGTGGCTTCACCTCATGTGCCAACTCTGACAAGTTGGTTGTGGCTGCATCGTGTGCAGGGTTAAGAAAGATTCTGAGGTTTTTCAGGGGAGGGTACCTTTCCATTAGCAACTTTCACCCTTGGCATTATTGTGGGATGTGGTAGCATTGATGCCTTCCCCCCCACATCTTCTATCTTCCATTAAATGATTATCTTTTTTTTTTTTTTTTGAGACAGAGTCTCACTCTGTTGCCCAGGCTAGAGTGCCGTGGCATCAGCCTAGCTCACAGCAACCTCAAACTCCTGGGCTCAAGCGATCCTCCTGCCTCAGCCTCCCAAGTAGCTGGGACTACAGGCATGTGCC
>CAUYPO010017598.1:0-35259 GCA_963574435.1 Cheirogaleus major | reverse complement strand
TAACAAAATAAAAAGTATTAATGATAATCCTAGAACTTGACTATCTTTTAACAGAAGAAAGATGCTTCTCCTACAAATAGGTCAATCTCTGCACATAATTCATATTTAAGAACATATTAAAGGTGAAGATGTTAAAAAGTAGAATGTTTAAATTAATGGGAAGAGTATTGAACTAGAAATCATGTGACTAACATCTGGGGCTGGCTTTGCCATTTGTAGCCATGTGGGATGTCATGAAGATGTCTGTGTCTGTATGTCTGTATCCTCATCTGTAAAATGAAAAAAAAAAGTCCGATTGATTAAATTAAGGCTTAATGTTTTATTTTTGAGAGGTAAAGAGTAAGGAGCATATGAAACAATATATGTAAAGATGCTCTGAAAAGAATTAGACATTTTACAATTATATGGTATTATTAGTGTTTAAAGTGCTGTTCATTATATGAATGAGGTTTTATGTAGCACAGAACAGAGGGCTGGTAACCTAATTAAGATTTAAAAACTAGGCTATACTAAACTTTTAAAAAATGCTATCAAGTTGGAATTTGCCTTTAAAACTTGAAAATTTGGGTATTTTGAAAATAAGCAAAAACGAAAATTAGTGAGCGAGTGAATTTTTAATCATGAAGAATTAGGGTTAGTATTTATTGCCACAATTCTGCTTATCCTGAATGCTTTCTGCTCAGAAATTGGTCCAAGAGAAAAAAAGCAAATTATCCCTTTATGGGATTCCAAAACGAGGTCAGTGACTCCCTTAGCATGTCTCAGATTATTCTGGGAAAGTGCCACACTGAACTGCCAGGGAGAAAGCATCTTGAGGTGTGGCTTCATCGGGGGCACAGCCCTGCCATGGATACAAAGTGGATGCCTGCTGAGGTCTCTGGACATCTGTGGAAGTGTTGGGCACTGCCATTATTTGAATGGGATGGATTTGCTAATTGATGGCTCGGTTTACTCCCCTGCTAAAATGTACTCTGGAGCCTGGACCCAGCCAAAACTCAGTTCGGGCCAGTCCCAGTGTCTGCTTAGGAGCTGTGGTCAACACAAGCTGGAACCTGTGCACACAGCACGGGGGTGAGCACCCCTTACATGAACTCTCACCTGTTTGATGCCATTGGAAATGTAAGTTTGGGAAAAAGCAGGCATCCTGTCCCACTAATCACAGACCTCGCTCTTCTACACAGGAGGAAGTCCATGATATGGGTCCTAGCAACATTTCTTTTAGGATTTGAAGAAGAAAGTCTTACAAAACTCTCTGATTATGACTCAGTTGAGTGTATTAATGAGTGTAGAGATAATTTGATGCTCTCCTTTAGGAATAGGAGCTTGGCTCACACCTCACAGTGGCCCATCTGTTACCTTTTATAAGAAATTTGCCCATATTACTTATGCTCTCTGTGATGGCTTCATTGTTATCTAAATCCTAGTAATCAGAATCTCCACATCCTTTGATCCGACTTTTTAATAAAGGGGCTGACCACTGAACTCCAATTTTGTAAGAAACAACCTCACTTCATGTTTATATTCAGCTCTGTGGTAATATAAACTATTGAAAAATATTGGATACAAAAGGAATGACAATAAATTTAGGAGAACGCATAGTGGAGAGGCTCACTCAAAATTGCCAAGTTATTTGAATATTTTTTCTATGAAATTATGAAAGTATTCAAATATATTGAAAACAAGTTCATGAAAAAATTACTTTGCTTCCTTCTGATGAGGAAACCAAGTATAACTTAAGTGAAAGCACATCCAGCTTAGATTTGTAATT
Organism: Cheirogaleus major; assembly: GCA_963574435.1. Taxonomy (NCBI): domain Eukaryota; kingdom Metazoa; phylum Chordata; class Mammalia; order Primates; family Cheirogaleidae; genus Cheirogaleus; species Cheirogaleus major. The sequence goes on along the minus strand of CAUYPO010017598.1, from coordinate 33,491 downwards.
AACACTTATTTCTCCATATTAGAACTCTTAAATTGGTACTGGATGATTGGCAAGACTGAAATCTATATTGCAAAACACTTTACCAAAAAAAAAAAAAAAATCAAAGCCAATCACTATTTAAGATAGGTAGGTTAATGACACTAGAAACATTAAATTGGAGGAGATGATAAATTTCTCAACTTAGAAAAACTATAATATTAGCTTTCCCTAGATCATTTATTTTTCATTAGCCAACCTATTTAAAGCAGATATATGTCAGATATATGTATATATATATATATTTATATATATATATGCATATAAAAGTCTAGGACCATAAATGATTTCAGAGTACAAGTTTCTTCAGGTAAATGGCCTTTATTGAACAAATTAGACATTACTGTTCAAGAATAAGTATGGAAAACAAATGACTATAATCACTATAACAATAATGACTTAATTGGCTAAGTTACAGGTAGAATAATGTAAAATAGACAGAACCCTGAGGTTTAAAGCCAGATTCTCCCACGATATGTTTGGGTAATAAGCTGGGTGTTTAGGAAGACATTATATCTCTTTTAGCATATCGGCATCATTATTTTATTTGTGATAAAAATAGATTATTATTACTTAAAATACCTTTTCCCAAATTACATTTACTGTCAGGGCACAACTCTTTTTTTTTTTTCAAATTAACCATTTCCACATTTTTAAAACTGCTATTTTGAAAAATTTAAGAAATTCTTCTCTGAATATAATATCATAACAGTTCTCTGTCCTCCCAGTGAGCAATACACCACAAAGAGCAAAATGCATAGCATTTGCCTAGGATGTACTAAATTTAGCCAAGAAAGGAGCTTGTTTCTGCCCTCAAGACATAAGTATAAAGTGTTGAAAAAGCACTATGAACCCAGAGCTATAAAAAGGAAAGGATGGATAAATTGACTTAATGCAGTGTTAATAAAATTCACTTTCCCCCAAACATGATTTTTTTCCATATTCAATCCCTAAAAGTTGAGATTCAATCATTGTTTCAGAATATTATCATCCCTTATCTTTTTAACTTTTAAATTCCCATTAACAATTGTTTTCACTAATTCAACAAAAGACCTCCAAGAATGCTTCTATTTAGTTGAAGGAAAGTGTGATGTATAGAATATAAATAAAGTCTAGATATGTGGATATTCATATAACCATTCACATGCAACCACTAACTCATTTATCAGAAAAATCTGATGTGAAATAAATTTCATTATTGAAAAAATCCTTATCAAAAGTGATTGAAAGAAAACATGGGAAATATGGACTTTTACCATGGAATGGTCACTTCCCTATAGTTCAATTGAAGAGTAGATAGGACTTTCAAGACTTAATGCCTCCCTATTTTGCCCTTAATTATTGAAAAATCCTCCTATCAGCTTCCTATATCCTTCCAACCTGCCCTGTTCCAACCCGTTCACATTACTGAGGAATCTTTTCTAAATGAATCTTACAAAACCTCTACATGAAAATCTGATGGAATCCTGTGTCCTTGTATAAAATCCTTCAAAGGTTGGTGGCAGTAGCAGTAGTCTGCATGACAGCTCCTCTCAGCAGCTGGTTCTTCCTCATCTGGGACCTGCTTCATGTGTAGCCCCATCTCTCAACATCATCAGCCTCATCTCTTTACTGCAGCTTTTCTGAATGATTTTTCTTACCTTAATCTTCCAGGCTTATTATTTCAATGTCTTTGCAAATGCTTCTTCTACTTTTGAAACACCAGCTCTTCTTCCCTGCCTGCCTTCCTCACTCCTGCTCACCCCATTTCCTTGATGGAGTCTGACGTCCTCCGTGGTGTTTCTGTAAGTTTCTCTGCTCACCACTCTTGGCACCTACCATGCTCTGATGTAGTTATGCATTTAGCTGTCTCTTTCAATAAAATACAATTTCCTCAAGACCAGAGATCATATCTTTTCTGTTTTCATGACTATCTCATTAGGTTTCACTGGAGGCAGCACCGACTAGTAGCCAAGCACACAGATACTGCAGCCAGAGTGCCTGGGTTCATATCCCAGGGTTGCCACTTCTTAGCTGTGTGACCTAGTGCAACTTACCTAACCTTTCTGTGCCTCAGTATCCTCATAAGTAAAAGGGGGATAATACGAATATTCACCTGACAGCATTGTGAGGATCAAGTGAATTAATATATGTAAATGCTTAGAACATGCCTGACACCTGTTTTAATATTAGCTGTCTTTCTGGCCTCTGCACCGCCAGTGTCTGACAGACAGTAGGTAATGAACAAAACTTAGTTGCAAAAATTAATGGGTGATGAAATATAAGTATATCAAGTATAATGATTTTTCAATTATCCCCTTTTCATTATTTTGCATTTTACTCCTTATTCTTAATTATTGGCCCATTCATTCAACAAGTATTTATTACCTACTCCAACAGAACTGAGGATTATCTTGAAAATGCCCACTTCATTTTGCAGAGGGCTTTGAAAAAAATGTGCTTGTCAGAAAAATGAGAGAATTGGATAAAAACTCATTCTCCTTCTAGAGTGCTCATAATAATAGCCTCCAGTTAAGTTTAAACTGGGAGCTCTCTGGGGTCTTCCCAAAGGTGAAGAAAATGATTACAACTTCTGATTTTTTTTCATTTCCAATTTGTGTGAGCTTTTTAACTTCTTTCAGCACCTCGCCTAACTATTATGCAATCAAGATCAAAGGCAATTTCTTAAGGAAAAAAAAGAAGTAAATCTACTGTGAAGCTAGTTGTTTCATAAAACTATATCTTCTAAAAAACAAACCTCATAAAAGAACTGACCAAGAGAAATGATTGGAAACCTCATAAGAATTGGCAGAAACATCTACGAAATTAAAACTTGTTTTCAAAAAATCCAATTAAAAACAACAATGGACATGATCAAATGCACTATTGCCCCATACTGCAATTTTTAATCTTCTTACAAAGAAATGTACCAAGCTAGGCTGCTGTTTTCTAACTGGATTTCCCACTGCCTTTCATAATCTGTTCTTCCTACACCATATACATTTTTCTCAATCTTGGACCCTGCCTCTGGGGAAGGAAGGCTCTGGTAACACTGGGGATGAATGATCTGTATTCTCTGTGTTCTGCGAGGGTATGGAGGCCTTTTGGGAGAATCATGACAGAAGAACAGGGGTTAAGTGTGTTCATCTCTAGTTATTTCTTTCTGCGCATCTCTTCTCTCCTCCTAAACTTCCTGGCCTCCTTTTTATTCCAATAATGTCAAAGACCCTATGTCCATGGTGGCAATAATGTAGGTCCTGAGTTATCACTGTATCTGGTTAACAAGGTCTAGCACAGTATAGGCTGGTCCAGGCACAGGTCCGGTTGCTCATTATAGGCAGAGATTGGGAGCAGGCACTTTATGTTGAGTTCCGCTACATCCCCAACACATGTGAAGCGCTGGCACCCAGTTCCTACCAGATCAGCACCTGCTACCTGCCAGGCATTGTGCTAGCTGCTGGGGATGCAGAGATGAAAGCCTGTGCAGCCCTTTCACGTGACCCAGGGCTAGTTAATTCACTTAGTTCGGTGACCCTGGGCTAGTTAATTCAATCATTATTCACTCAGGAATAAAGCTCATTTTATAAAGTTGTCAAAAGGATGAAGTGAATAAAGTTCTAGTATAGTCCTTTATACATAGTAGGTGTTCAAAAATGATAACCATTATTTTTGGTGATGACGGTGATGATGATGATGAGGAGGAGGGTGGCAAGTCATTCTAGTCTTCCAAGAGTCTGATGAACACAAAATAATCTGCCATACCTAATTATTGTGATTTTAAAAAATTTAAAAGACAGTGCAAACCATGATTATTGTTTGTTCTTTCTTTTTCTTAATTTTGTATAATGGGTCCAAGGGTAAGCCATGGAAGGATCAGAGATGCCACTTTTAGAATGACAATTCTGATTCCTACACGAGAGATTCCTGATAACCGTGGAGTGAATAAACCTCTGCTGGTAAAGAGAATCCCAGCAGGAAGATGGCATCACTTTCAGAGGAGTCTCAAGGTACCTTATATGTTGGTCACTCCTAACTTAAAGGTAGAGAAGGCTGAGAACCCCAGAGCTGAAGGCTGTGTGCACAGAGAAAGGGACACAGAGTTTTCTTTGTGCGATTTATAATTACGGGTTCAATATCCTTAATAACTATAAGAAATCTTTGATATTTGATTTATATTATTGTTACTTTTGTTTAGTTGTATATTTCAAGAAATGCATCCATTTTATCAAAATTTTCAAAGTTTTTGGCATGAAGTTGTTTATAATATCTACTTATGATTGCTCTAATAAATTTATATGTAAAGTTTCAAAAAAATAAAAAATTAACTTTGAATATAAAAAAAAAGAAAAACCCAAGTGTCCTTTCAGAGTTGTATGGTGCTGAATACATGTAAACAAAGCTTTGAAATCACCTAAGTACCCCTGATGAAAGAAGTTATGGATTTCATATGAAGGTATAATATACTGATATCTTAGGCTATGACTCAAATATGTAGCCTTCAGTATAATTTCCCTGCTTTCTGATGAGTAACAAACAATAATATTTAGTAATGTTTTCATTCATTAACTAGTATTTTTACATAAATCTTATCAAAGCCTCTCTGGTAATATGTAGTCTGGTATTAGAGTGTGATGGCTTCCAGGCTATGCCTGTGCATTTTTAGAGGAGCCTCTTAGAGAATGGGCTTCCTTCTGGAGCTGAATAACCAGCAAGGACTGCACACTGTGATCTTTAGTAAAGTACCTTGAATTCTGATTTTCCAACTTGCTAAAGTACTTTCCAGTTGATGATGTTATGTCCTGAATTAAATTCTAGTTGCTAATGTTAAGCATTTATTGCTTTTTACGGCTATGATGCATTCAGTGGGGTTAAGATAGCTTTTTGAAATAGAAATTATACAAATGGGGAAACTCAGATGAAACCATATGGATAAGCAATTCTGCCCTCCTACAAATTCACTTGTCTTAAAAAGTCATTATCATTCTTTTGTTGCATATCTGAAGCATCCTATAGGTAAGCACACTGGTGCTTGAAGAAGTTGCTATTGGAAAGGCCTTATTTTCAAGGTTCATAATAAAGAAATCCTGCAACATTATTATAGAATATTCACCAACTGGTGCTCTTTCAAAAAAGAAGTATTCACAGCCATTGTGTATGAATTGTGAATAAAATAGAACATTAAAATGAGCATTCAAAACATTAGCATATTAATCATATGCTTCCATATGGTGCTTACAGTCTGTCTCCATTGTGTACATCCAAAGTTATTTGATTTTAAATTTGTATAAAGACTTTATAACGCTTGGTCAATCACTGATTGTCTTTGCAATATTTAGCTATTCTGACCTAAAGCTATATGAAGCTAAATATGACACCAGAATGTTGTAAAAATTGAAGGATTTTCTTCTGGTCCAAATATTTAGGTTTTGGGGTTATTTAACAGGAAGAATATAAATTTCAACACTGGCTAATCATTGTAATTTAACAATGAGTTAATGAAAGTATTTTTTTTCCCAAGAGTCAAATCATTTACTGATTAATAGTCAGCTATTAAAATTATGTCATGGGTTGCTGGGCCACAAATCCAAGCAGGTCTTTGCATAAATTCCACCCTCACCTTTCCTTTCTTGTTTCCAGACTCAATAAATGTCAACTACATATGCAGCAGATGACACAGAAGCCCCTTTCCCTTGTTTTCTAAATGTGGCTTTTGCACGAAGGCATTAAAAAAAATAAGAGCTTATTGAATACTTACTGTGTTTCTCTAAACTAAACTCTTCACTGATCAACACCTAAGTGGACATATAGGAATAACATTTACCGGGTGTCGGGTAGGTAGGGGGGGAGGAGAGGAAGGATATATACATACATAATGAGTGCCATGCACACCATCTGGGGGATGGACACTCCAGAAGCTCTGACTTGAGGGGGTGGGGGGAAAGGCAATATATGTAACCTTAACATTTGTACCCCCATAATATGCTGAAATAAAAAAAATAATAATCTTATTTAATTTTTTGTAACATGTCAATGAGGCAGATACTATTTTTAGCATCTCCAATAAGGAAACAAAAAGGAGTTAGATGTGCAGAGGTTAAGGAGTATGACAAATACACAGTGCTGGTGAAAGGCAGAAGAGGGACTCAGAGCCAGCTGTGTCTGCGTCCAAAGCCCACAACTTTAACCAGTGTGCTGTGCTGTGTTTTGTCTCCATCAAACTTTTCCTGACCTCTTTTACTGCTCATAAAAGCCAATCCAATCTATTCTGCATAGTGCTCACATTACTGTCACATTATACCCTGGGGCACTGACCTGTATTTCATCAAATTTAATACTTATTGATGCTGGAGTTTTCTTTATCTTACCATAAGGTTTTCACACAACTATATCATGTCTATCTTATGGCTGATGGCAATTTTAAGGTGTCATTGATTTTAAGATGCATCCTAACTTCATTGTGGCTAAAGTAAAAAAAAAAATTAATGTTTTAAAGTCAATGTAGTACAATAAATATTGATTAGTGTTGATGGTCAAAGTCCTTTAAATGTAGTCTTCGGCCTTACTCAGCAATCTGATTTTGATTTACCTGTCATTAACATATGATCAAAAAAATCATTTAATTGGAACACAGCCTAATCAGCTTTTTCAAACCATGCATCACGTTCATTGACTCGGGTGTGACCCCCGTTCAAGCAGCCACAATCAGAGTCAGCCACATCCTTTCTCTTTCTAGAATTAAAAAGAAATTGTGGTGACTATAAAACTTAGTAATTGGTGACAGATTTCATGCTAACCATTTGGGCTGGAAATATTTTGGATATGTAGAATCACAGGGCCTTGAGTTAGAAGAAATCTTTATATTCCAGCTGATGCAATCTCCTACCCTGGGTAGGAATTCCTGGTGACAGATCATTATTCACCCTATGTGGCTGTGCTATATGGTAGAACAAATAAATTCTCTGCTGATTTAAGTAGGTAAAATGTGATATATTTTCATCTTGCAAAATAAAAGATTTGAAATATTTGGTACAATATTATGCTGCAAAATCTCTACCAAATATCTTCATTACTCACTACATGTGGCACCAATAGCACTGAGCGCCCCAGGGTCTAGGTTCCTCCACGATGATTGGCCCCAGGAGACCACCACTGACTCCTGCATGCTGCAAACCTGTCTGGTAAATAAAACCTGTCTGTGCTTACTTGGTATCCTTGCAACAGCAAATCCTGCTTTGCCCCATTGCAACTATCTGAATGGCAGCCTCTTGAGTATCCTGCTGACAAGTTCTCTTTAGCCGTCCAGCCTTTACATCCTTGTGTTAGCAATTTTATTATTCTGGTCAACACATTTCTGCAGTAACAATAAAGTACCAGTTAGATAATTCTATAGTGCTTTGCTTGCTATGGATAATAATTAAATGGCTAGGAACAATAATGACAGCGAATGTTTTTATCGAGCACTATGCTAAATGCTTTACATGTATTATGTCACCATTATCACTTAATAAATTTTTGCAACTTATCCATGATCATACTACTTGACCTAATGCCCACGTTTTCAGCTTCAACCCTAACTCTCTAGGGAGAAGGGGAGATTGTGAAACTTGGCCTAGAGAATTTATAGGAAGTGTCTAAGTTCATATCCCTAGCAAGTGGTGAAATTCTAGGTTATGTTCCATGTTTTGCTTATTAGTCTGTAGCTCTTTCTAAAATTTAACATTTATTGGAGCATGTGCAATTTTGGAAACATGGCTGGTTTAATTCTAAAGAGTCATTTAAATTTAGTCTTTGATATTGGATACATTTTAAAATGTCTGAAATCATATACTAATGTCTGTCTTAGTCTATTCGGGCTGCTAGAACAAAATGCTATGAACTGAGTGGCTTATAAACAACAGAAACTTTATTCCTCACAGTTCTGGAAGCTGGGAAGTTCAAGATAAAAGTGCAAGCAGATTTGGTGTTTGGAGAGCGCCAATTTCCTGACTCATAAGTAGCCATCTTTTCATAATAATCGCATATGGCAGATGCCTAAGATTGAACTAAAAGTCAGAACCAGGAGTGATTGGTCTGAAAACCCTGAATCCTATTTCTACAGCTCCTCCCAAACATAACTGCTACTGAAACATGTAACTACAGAATTAGTGTAACAAGGCCAATATATTTGAAAGTTATTTTGAGTAACTTTGAATGAAATTTTCCAAATCTTTTCCCAAATCACACTTGTGTCTCTCTGTTAAAAGTATAAACTAAATTTAAGAATTCATTAATGAAAGCAAAAATTAAAGCTGTCTATTTAACCAAATTTCAAGAAAAAGTAAATTATAATTCCAACATATTCTGGTCAAACATATTCTCATTTAAGTTGTAAGGAAAAGGTGGTTTAATGCGTATAAAATAGGAGTTAGTTACAAACTAAGCCAGAGGAAATGGAATTTCAACAGAAGGAAAATTGGAGAATTGCTTCTTCACTCAATCGATACTGGTCCCAAAGAGCAACTGAGAACATAAAAAAATATTGAGGATATGAGTCAAAGATTGACAGTTTGTTAATTGACGTTTCCAAGTTTGTTGACATTTAGTAAACTGAAAGTTAGTCCTCAAGTTGCCCAGATGACAAAATATTTTTTGTTCAGAATATCAAGTGTTCAGAAGGCCCTGGATTTCATAATATTTTCATTCTTAAGAATATCAGTTCTTTTGGGAATTATTTAAAATGTCATAGTATCTCCTATGAGAGCACATAGCTTACTGTGCTGCTTTGTGGGGTATGACCTTTCAAGCCAATTATTCTCCTTTCCATTCCCAGAGGCAATCCCATCCTGATTTCTGTCACCATGGATGGTTTTGACTGTTCTAGAACTTTCTATAAATGGAATCATATAACATATGCTCCCTTGTTTCTGTTTTTTACTCCTCATAATTATTTTGAGATTCATCCATGTTACTGTGTTTAGCAGTAGTTCAATTCTCCTTCATTGCTGAGTACAGTTCATTGTATGAATATACTACAGTTTATTTACTTTTCCTTTGATGGCCTTATGCAACCTTGACCCCCATTTTTATCATTTATTACTCACAGAACTCCTGCAAAGTAAGTATTTCAAAATCTATTTGCTGGTGGCAACACTGTTGCTTGAGGAGGTGATTTGCCTATGGCCTCAGAGTTAGTATTTCTCAGTGACACATAATTCCCAAAGCTAGTTCCTAGAAATGTCTTACTCATTGCTGAAACTGATAAAAGTATGAGGGCTTATAATCTGTCTCTTTATCCTTCAGTTATTTTCTAATACTCCATAAAAACTCCCTTGTTATTTAACATTGAATGATGGAAAGCAGGAAAAGAAGGGTAAAAGCAGAAAATGTCATCTCAAAGGGTCTCTGGCAGCTTTAGAGTTATAGCATCCACCCTACCCCATCTGCTTGCAGAGAAGGGCTCTCTGGGAAAATGGTGATGAGGCTTGCTGTTTATGCTGTACCCACTGCCCTCTTAGGCTGTGCACCTCCTAATGTGACCATCTCTGTGGTTAGCAAAGACAGGAAAGCCATTCTACTGCTCTTAAGAATTTTGACAAGAGAAATGGTGCCTAATTGCTTTGATGCAATAAACCCTATTCATGTTAGATTTGTCAATCAGATTATGCAACAACAAAAGAACAATTCATCTCTTGCCAGAGAAGATTGCCAGTGAAGAATTCTGAAAATCTAGGAGGCTTTTGACGTGACAGCTTTAGCGATTCCTGCTTACCAACAGTGTAATAAACGGAAGCAAGGCAGTATCGTGCCAATCATAAAAAACAGCTCCCTACACAGAATGCTATGTCCAGGATTCAGAAACTGTTGATTACTTGTGGCTTGAAAGAAACCATTGTCTAACCCAAGGGTAGCATTATGAATAAATGGTTACAAAAAGTAAAAGCTGGTAATTTGCCTTTTACTGATAAATACCTTGAATGGATGGCTTGCAAAAATTATTCCGCTTTCACTGACATTTTGATTAGTGAAAACTAATAGGTGAGATTTTTTTTTTATATTGAGAACTCAGTACCACAGAACCCACATATATTTTCCTTGACGCATTGTAGGCAACTGTCCATGGAGTATCACTCAAGAAGCACAAAGCAGATGAATGAACTCTCTCCAGATTCCCACACCCACTCTTTCCTGTCTTCCGATGCCACTACCTTATATGCATGTGTGCACACATACATACATACATACCTACATACATAAGCTCTAACTGCAGAATACCACCAGGACAGATTGGTTCTTGGATCACGTAAAAGGCTCTATACTAGAAGGTATTCAGGCTTGGATCCAAGTCTAAATTGTTAGGATGCCTAGAACTTATGTGATGTCCCAATGAGAAGCAATTAAAATTCAAAATTACCTGAAATTCAAACTTAAAAGAATTGTGGAGGGGAAGAGCATACCTCTAACCCTTGCTAGGGAGAGGCAAAAATATAAAATGCAACCAAAATGTTTGTACTCTTATATTTCCTTGAAATAAATAAAGAAAAAATTTTATTTACCTGAAATTAACTGAGGCTTTACTTTCAGCCAAGAAGCTGATGATGGCACAAAAGGGAAATTAGGCTAAAAGATAAATAAAGATGGCTGTATATCTTGCACACCTCCATTTGAGAGTAGTGAGAATGGAGAGAAAGGGCCTCTGGATTTCTGATCACACTTGAGCATTGGATCAGTGATGACTAATAGAACTTGGTGAAATGATGAAAATGTTCTGTATTAGTCTATCCAGCATGTTAGTAACTAGCCTCAGGTAGCTACTGAGTATCTGAAATGTGGCTAGCATAGTGGAGGAACTACATATTTACATTTATTTAACTTTAATTAATAGAAATGTGGATATAGCCACATGTAGCTAGTGGCTATCATATCAGACAGCACAGGCATAAATCATTAAGTCTCATCTTGCTGTGTTTTACAAATGGAGAGACAAATTCTGAACTACTCAATGACCACTTTAAAATTAAATGGTTAGTAAGTAAAGATAATATCTTAATTCCCAGACCCAGTTCTTTCCAGAAAGTGTGTTGCTTACCTTCTAACGTTTTAGGAGAGATTACTGGGGCTGACTGAGATTAAGGCTCTATGAAAATGAGACTGAGGAGGGATACTTAGGAGGGCGCAGGGATTTGGAAAGGGAAGGTAGGGAGGACAGGTGCCAACTCCACTATTTTCGCATCACTGTCTAGCGTGGCTGGTTCCAATGTGGCCAAATGATAATCTTCTGAGACACTTCAGAAAAACACAAAATGACAGATACTACTCTCAGAGACTTATAGTTTTAAAAATGTCCTCTGGTCATCTTGCTGCATAGTCACATATGGAAACTGCTGCTTGAGTCCCCCTCAACCCCATTAGGGGGTGACCCTGCAGAAGCTAGTGGGGGAATGAAAGGACTGAATGAGTTCTATTTAATACATATTTGTTGTGTGCCTTCTGGATGCTGCTAAGACGCAATGCAGTGGCATCTGTGTTTGAATTCCAGCTCCACCACTTCCTCGCTGTGCTGCTCAGGTAAGCTATTTAACCTCTTTATGCCTCAGTTTCCACATCTACACAATCAGGATAAAAACTGTACTTTTCTCACAGAGTTTTTGTCAGGATTAAAGGACATAAAGGACTTACAAAAGTGCCTGGCAGGTGGTATCTGTCATATACATTTTAGATATTGTAATTTTGCGAATAACACTGACACTTGAACAGAAAGTGTCAACATAAGATGAAAGGTGGTCACGGGGTGTCGCACAAGAGGGGCCATTAACACAGCAGGAGTAAAGGGAAGGACACAGGGACTGCAGACACAGGAAGCTTATAATTCTTGCATTACCTGCTTGAAACAGGCCAAATTTGAAAAGAATCATTACTCTGGACTCCATGGTGTACGTGTCTGAATTTTTTACTTCTACGCTGAGGCCGACACAATGGGCTTTGCACCTGCAGTGGACATGGCGTGGCCCTGCCTGCCCAGCTCTAGCCTGGTGGCTGGGTTTGAGGCTACCCAAGGATGGATACTCAAGAATGGGGAAACAATTCTCTCTCTTTCTGTCCCATCCACACAGACCTTCCAAATCCTCCTGCCGTAGGTTCACATCTGCATGATACCTGCCTAAAGCGTGTGATGTGTCAGGTGTGTCTATGGGAAATTAAGGCCACCGGCAGTTCATGCTCCTGTCATGACTTTTATCATATCATCTTACTGGGAGAAATGCCATGCTCAGCAACTACTCATTGCAGTTCTTTCCGAAATGGATGGGCAATGTGTTCATCAATAACGCAGCAGCTCTGCCAATATAGGGATGATTAGGATTCATTTCATTTACTTTCATAAAAGCAGAGGCCACGTGTATTTTGCTGACCACCAAACATAGAGAACAAAACACAGTGCTGGGGCTCAGCAGACACTAAACAAATATTGTTGAAAGAATGAGTTGCTGTGTCTTCCTATTACAGAAGATAAACACTCCCCTAGAAAAACTCACAGCCCTTTTTGAGTAGATCCATTGGATCAGTTATGACTCTTACTTTTGATATTGCTACTGATTTTTGTTGTTTTTATCACATGTAAGCCTCATACCTTGGGACACCTCTAACTTATTCACTTATTTATCCCCAGAGTTTACCAAAGTACTTGGCATGTAATAAATGCTCAATAAATACACATTGAATGAATGAGGAAGTTAAGAAAGAGGTTGCTTCCCTTCCATGGTTAATGCAAGCCTTTCTTCCCTCCTATGTGTTACAGAATTGAACATCTTTTGTTTGTTAGAACAATTATTAAGGGTTACTATGTCCAGGTGAAAACCTTCTTATAGTGTTCTATTTTATACCTTAAGGGTAATCAAAATTTTCAGTGCGCATAGCTGCAGAATGCACTACCAATTCTACACATTATAGATTCACACAATGGAAACAAGGATCGTATGTTGCACTCCCTTCTTTAGTGAGCATCCATATTGTGCCAGAAACAGACACCACAAGAAAGGGATGGATGAGTGTCAGGTGCTATAAAGAGGATCTGGTTCCAAATGGTCTTGTGACAGATTTCAACTCTAACTCTGTTCATTGATCTTGTTCTATTCTTAAATATTATTTCAGATTTTCCCTATTTTCTTGGCCAAATATGTCACCCAGAAACTATTTTGAGGTCCCCTGAACACGATGGCATTATTCCAACTGAGAAATAGAGATTCACAGGAATACCTCATATTATTGCACTTTACAGATATTGCTTCTTTTTTTTTTTCAAATCGTAGGTTTGTGTCAACCATGCATCGAGTAAGTTTATCGGGAACATTTTTGAAACACTGTGTGCTCACTTTGTGTCTGTGTGTCAAATTTTGGTAATACTCATAATATTTCAAGCTTTTTCATTAGTATTAAATCTGTTATGGTGATCTGTGACTAGTGACCATAGATGTTACTATTGTAATTATTTTGGGGCACCACGAAGCACGCCCACATAAGAAAGTGAACTTCGCCTATAAATGTGTGTGTTCTGATTACTCCAGTGACCAGGCTGTTCCCCATTCTCTTTCCTTCTATTCAAGTCTCCCTGTTCCATGATACACAATAACATTAAAATTAGGCCAATTAATAAAACTATCATGCCTTTAAGTGTTCAAGTGCAAGGAAATGTTGCACATTTCTCACTTTAAATCAAAAGCCAGAAATGATTAAGCTTAGTGAGGAAGGCATGTTGAAAGCCAATATAGGCTGAAAGCTAGACCTCTTGTATGAAAAAGTTAGCCAAGTTGTGAATGCAAAAGGAAAGGTCTTGAAGAAAATTATAAGTGCTACTCCAGTGAATACATGAATGATAAGAAAGCAAAACAGCCTTATTGCTGATATGGAGAAAGTTTGAGGGGTCTGGATAGAAGATAAAACCAGCCACAACATTCTCTTAAGCCAAAGGCTAACCCAGAGCAAGGCTCTAACTCTAATTTTATGAAGGATGAAAGAGGTGAGGAAGCTGCAGAAGAAAAGTTTGAAGGTAGCAGAGCTTGGTTCATGAGGTTTAAGGAAAGAAGCCATCTCCATAACGTGAAAGTGCAAGATGATATTCTTGGTTTCTCTTCAGGTTGTATAAATCTTTTACCTTTTACTGAAAGTGCAAGATGAAGCAGCAAGTGCTGGTGTAGAAGCTGCAGCAAACTATTCAGAAGATCTGGCTAAGACAATTGATGAAAGTAGCTATAATAAACAACAGATTTTCAAATCAGATGAAATAGCATTATACTGTATGGAAAGCAGATGCCATCTAGAATTTTCATAACTAGAGAGGGGAAGTTAATGCCCAGTTTCAAAGTTTTAAAGGACAGGCTGACTCTCTTGTTAAAGGCTAATACAACTGGTGACTTTAAGTTGAAGCCAGTGCTCACTTACCATTCTGAGAATCCTAGGGTCCTTAAAAATTGTGCTAAATCTACTCTGCCTGTGCTCTATAAATGGGATGACAAAGCCTAGATAATGGCACATATTTTTAGAGCGTGATTTACTGAATATTTTAAGCCCATTGTTGAGAACTAATGCTCATAAAAAAACCTTCTGGAAATGATTCACCATTCTAGATGCCATGAAGAAAAGTTGTGATTCATGAGAAGAGGTCCAAATATCCATATTGACAGGAGTATGGAAGAAGTGAATTCCAACCCTCATGGATGACTTTGAGGGGTTCAAGACATCAGTGGAGGAAGTTACTGCAGATGTGATGGGAATAACAAGAGAGCTAGAATCATTAATAGAAGTTGTGCCTGAAGATGAGACTGAATTGTTGCAATCTCATAATAAAACTTGAATGGATGAAGAGTTGCTTCTTATGGATGAGCAAAGAAAGTGGTTTCTTGAGATGGAATTTGCTCCTGGTGAAGATGCTGTGAACATTGTTGAAATAACAACAAAGGACTTAAGATATGATATAAATTTAGTGGACAAAGCAGTGGCAGAGTTTGAGAGGATTGATTCCAGTTCTGAAAGATGTACTTGTGGGTAAAATGCTATGAAACAGAATTGCATACTACAGAGAAATCTTTCATAAGAGGAAGAACCAATCAATGCAGCAAACTTCATTGTTCCTTATTTTAAGAAGTTTCCACAGCCACCCCCACCTTCAGCAACCATCACCCTATCAGTCAGCCATCAGCACTGAGGCAAGACTTTCCACCAGCAAAAAGAGAACCTACCGAGGGCTCATCTAATCACTAGCATTTTTTTTTTTTGCTTATAAAGTATTTTTAAATTAAATAATATAAAAAGACAATGCCATTTCCCACTTAATAGGTGATAGTATAGTATATACATAACTCTTACATGCAATGGGAAACAAAAAAATTTGTGTGATTTGCTGTATTGCAATATTTGCATTATTGCAGTGGTCTGGAACGGAGCCCACAATATCTCTGAGGGGTGCCTGTGATGGTAAATACCTGTAATTATAAACTGTGATGCCAGCTATAAAGGCAAAGTGAAGGATGCCAAGGGTCCATATAACAAGGGTATCTGTTCTAACAGGGTGCAGCTCTTTGAAAAATTACTTTTGTTGCTAAGAGCTCGAGAAAGGAAAGTTAATCAGGCAGAGAAAGAGGAGTCTGGGGGAGACGATTTTGGCAGCAGAAACAGTACAGCAAAGTCCGCATTGTGGGAAGTACGGGACCCATTCTCAGACTGGACAGAAGGCCAGCGTGGTAGAAACACAGCACAGGAGGGAGCCAGGGTTGTGAGAAGAAACCAGAGAGGTACAAGAGCGCTGGGGTCAGTGGTAGGGTGTGAAGTCCGTGCACAGGGGAAGAAAGAATTCTCAGACAGTGATTAGGATACACAAAAGTAAAAGTTTATTTATTTTCCTGAGAAAGAAAGAAAAAGATATATATAGAGAGAGACAGAGAGACACAGAAAGAAAGAGAGTGGCCATGACACACACAGGGAGGATAGAAATGTCGGGTGGTGAGGAAAGTTGCTTGGTGTTTTTAAAGGGTAGAAATGGCTTTTTTTTTTTTTTTTTTCTGCTTCGGAGGACTGATAGCAAAAGTGGCTGTGAAGCTGCTGTGTTGGCTTTTTCTGTCTCTCACGTAGCAGACTGATAGCAGGAATGACTTTCTTCTTTCTTCTTGATAGCGGGAGGCATCTGGTACTGTCCCTTTCTGAGGAAGGAGGGGAAGCTCGCACTCCTTCTGTCCACTCAGGAACTTTTTCCAGGCTGAGAAAGAACTCAGATAACAAGTTAGGCCACACGTGTTTTAATTAAACAAAGGGTAGTTGTGTTGTGAGTTTATTTCTCTTACTTTCTGTTTGATAGTTTATTTTCCTCGGTTAGACAGGCTATTAGTAAGACCCCCTCTCAGTCAGGGTTCGCCACCTGGCGCTATTGATTGACCTTTGGAGCCAGAAGACTGGTTGTTGTAGAGAGCTGTCCTGTGACCAATTTTAGCAGCATCTCTGGCCTCTACCCACTTGATGCCACTAGCATCCCTCCCCCTTCAGGTGTGACAACAAAAATGTCTCCAGATATTGCTAAATGTCCCCTGGTGGGGGCGAGCGAGGGGGAAATGATCTCCCCCAGGTAAGAGCCACCGGGATGATCATGTAGAGCTCTTTAGGCCATTCGGGAATTTGAGCCTTTACATGACGAGCAATGGGAAACTCCTGAGGGATTGTAGTAGAGCAGTTATATGACAGATTGATGGTACACAAGATAAAGGCATCTTTCTCCTGTAAAATAGTTGTTTTACCTCTTCACGTAGCCCCCTCCAATTACATCAAGACACAAACTTTTAAGTGTGATTCTTCTCACCCACCACTAAAATGCATATGCTTAGCTATCAATTATGTTCAAAGAGTATTCAAACATTGCTTTTGAACATATTGTTGTGCCATGATAGTAAAGTTATAATTATGAATCTTGCAGGGTTCATTACCAATTCCTATGTTCAGTATCTTAGAACTTTCAGAAATGCATTTTGGGGAATCAAATGTATATTTTGGCTCTTATTCTGAAAGAGAGATATTTGGAGAGCTTTGTGACTATTTGATTTTTCTAATATTACTCAAATGAGAAATAATTGTTCTTTAGCTAGGGGTGCCCTTCAACTTCTTTTATAATTTAACTCTTAAGACTCTTAAGAATGGCCATGGTTTTTATATTCAGATTCAGTATTTGGTAAAACCAAATGAAGAACATTGCTCTGTCTGGCCAAGGGAAAACTGACCTTGATTCCAGCCTCAGATGTTTAAATAAAGCATCCTTGGTGGCTCTATTTTTCTTCTATTTGTAGAAAAGACATTGAGGTAAGAAACTTGGCTCAGATGTGATAAGAAGATACTACTGCTCTATGTTTGACTATGCAAACTTTTGGATAGTTCATGGTTGATTCTTCTCAAAAGGCAAAACCGGTGGGCATTGGGGGAGGGTAGGACCGGAGAATGGAAGAGGGGCTGAAGCTACTGAGGGGAAGAGGTGGGAGGAAGGAAGTAAGAACAGAACTTAAAGCTGTTATGGAGGAGACGAATAGAAGAACCATTGCACTGTGTTTGGTGGGTACCTACCTCATCCCTTCAGGAAACTGGTGGTGAGTGATACAGAATTCTAGCAGGAGAAATTGACCCATATGTTGCTATGAAATGCTGTGAAGGCAGAAGCAGATAGGAGACTTAGTGCCTGGCATAAGAGTTGGTAGATGCAGAATCTCTAATGTGCTGCCAGGAAGAATGTCCAGCTGATTCATAAATGTCCCAGTGACCAACTGTTCCAGTTTATCTGGGACTTAAGAATTTCCTGGGATACAGGATTTTCAGTGCTTAAAACTCAGACCATCCCAGGCAAACTGGGACCGTTGGCCAGTCTACACACAATGTCACCTTCCACAGAAGATCATGGCAAAAATGCAGGGGCAGATGCAGCTTCAACTGTGACATGAGCAGCAGCAGCAATGGAACCTGTTTGGGGAAGAGCCCCAGCACACACAACAAGTGCTTTGTAGTGTGTGGTGTGAGCTCTGCTGACAGTAGCTGCAAACGATTTATGTGAACTCCTCTCTTTTCCCTCGGGAGTTGACTGTGGAAGAGAAAGCTCTAGGGAGCAGAAATAGGTGAAGAACCAAACAAATGATCCATTTGAGATTGAATGTGCATCTTCCTGGTCTTATATTTAATTAACATTGATATAGATCATTAAAATGATGATAGTGCTACAAAAATCCAAATTAATAAAACTATTGTTGCACTCACAAAGCTATAAACAGTTTGAGAGAAGGGATGATGTCTTGCACACCACTGGTGCCCAGGGTTGGTTGCTGCACAGTGGACAATTTTCTTGAAGATGGAAACAACATATGTATGTCCTGCTTCATTGTCTCTTCCCATGCTCTTATAAATATGTGCTTTCTTCTACTGCTCTCTAGACACTAGATTTAGAGCAAAACCAAATGCAGAGAGCAGCCGCATAAGCATGGGTTCCCATGTAAACCAACAGGCACCACACACCACACACACAAATGGGTAGCGGAGAAGCAAGAAAATGAAGCACACAAACACACACAGTCAGAATAGTTGGAAGAAAGGGTTTGACTTAATAGTACTGTGTCTGCCTTTCATTACCCTCATCCTAATTGCTTTAAAGTCTGGAACGTTTAGAATTGAACCTGTTTTCCCAGGTGGAAGATTCCCCTATAAAATTAGTATACACTTGAAGTCACAGTGTCCTCAAGATGTCAAGATGCCATGTCTAATAGCAGAAATAACTGGATACGTGAAATAGCAGCAAATGTTGCAAGGTAATAGTGTGTAAATAAATGTATGGCTCTTGGGAAGAGGAGATCATTGAGAGTTAGAGATACTGGAGATTGCGGTAGAGCATTGAAAGATGGCCCAGATTGAGAGAATTTTCCAGCTGGGAGGAGAGATAAAAGTGAAAAAAAAAAAAAGAAGGAAACACAGAATAGAGGATGATGAGGCAGCGCTGACCAAAAAGAGCAGAAGTCTTATTATTATAAATACAATGATATTTATATTTATTTATATAATGTAAATATTTATTATACAGTTATTGTGCACTACTCACTGTGTGACAGTCAATATCCTAAGTAAGTGACTAAAATTTATTCATTTAGTCCTCACAAGGACCTTGTGTGGAAGGTAATTTTATTGCCCCCTTTTAGAAATGAGCAGAGATGCCTGGAGGGTTGAAACTTGCTCAGAGCCTTTTAATCAGGACTCAAAGCAATGAATCCGGCTTCAGAGCCTATGTCCTCATCCAGCAGGCTCTGAATAACCTTGATATGGACCCAAACCAGGCATGTGTGTAAGGTGACCACACGTTTTCAGGAGAAACACGAAGAACTTTGATATTTAGGAAGTGGCATATAGACAATGTGCATTACAAAAAATGATTCCCTAACCTCAGGAAAATGTAATTCTGGATAGGTCTATGTAGAATAGAGCAAGGTCATTTTATCTATCAGACACACAGTATAAACAGTGTCTATGTCCTATACACTCTTCAAAGGATATAGAAATGCATGTGTCATGAAAATAATGTAGTGGCTTCAAAATATGAAAACAGTACAATGTATCTATAAAGTGTAAAGTGTAACTCCAATGCCCACTACTTACTCATTTGCAACTCAACTTTCATATATGCTAATATAATGTTGAGCAGGATTTCCATAATTGTTTATGCATAAGAACAAGCCAAACATTTAGTTCTCATAATAATGCTTTGGTGAACTATAGATTTGGTTTACCAGTGATACTTTAGAACTTTTGAGAAGCATTTACTGCACACTTTATTATTTTTTGTCAAAAGAATTGTCAAAAACTTGAAAAAAAAGACATAAAGTTGGGGTATGTTTTTCTAATATTATATGGGAGAAAAGACCATTCACAGATTGTCTAGAGGAATATACTTAGTTCATCTCATTGTTGGTTATTAACTAGAGGTCCCAGACTTAATGAAGTTACTTAACGGACAGATTTTTGTCTAGTAAAGATGAAAATAATTTTTTTAGTGAAATAAATAATACAAAAACTTATGACCTGTTGGACTATGATGGAGCCTTTCGATTGTTTTTAAAAATGTGGAATCAGCAATCTTATCCTAACATTTCTTTATTAAATCTCTTATACATAGCCTAGCCTTTTAAATGTTTTTTGAACCAATCATGTCATCTTATTGGTTTCCTCATTAATTAAAGGGTTGAATAGTCTTTTAGAATCATGATTTTGTCTTTTGGGAATTATACTTTAACACTTTAAAAATATATTTTGGTGACAGGTGTCTCATATATGTAAGTCTAAAAGACAGATAAAGGACACTCTCTGATGGGTGACATGGATTTGACTTTAGAACTCATGAGTGAATTTCTTCTCTCTGCTTTCATCACTGAGACGTTCACTTTGTTCACTAAGTTCTGGTATAATTGCATAAAATGTTCTTAAAACATCTCATTCTGAAAATGTTGCTCTATCTCTTTACTTAAAATGATCTTTCCAACTGGTAGGAAAATCATGGCGTCTGTAGTGAATGAGAAGTAATGACAATGTTTTATGGTGGGGGCAGCACACCATTTGCTCGTACAGTAGCAAGCCACTTTAACACATGGTCTTCTGATTTCACACCGCAGTTCAGCACATTTTCTTCTGAGGATGCAAAATGAGGTCTGATTTGCCCTCATAAAAATGAAATCCTAGGAATTGATTTGGCAACATTTCCACATCCATAATAGCACTATAATGCTTAAAAAATAGGAATAAGACTTTTTGAATAACCAAGTATTTTCTAGGACATAATGTAAATAAGATGACATCAGCTATCAGAAAAAATGACCTTTAATGCAAAGATTTTAAAAGTGTTTGACATTTGGCTAACCATAGGGTTCAAATTTAAAATGTGGCCACAAATGAATATTTAGGTTAAAAAAAAGGCTTTACTTTAACAGACTTTAATGCATGCTAAGATATTCAAAACTATTAGGAGGATGAATTCCAATGAGGCAAATTAGAATAAATTAAAATATTGTTCAACAATTCAATTAACCTTTCAGAATTGCAGGGGAAACCAAGTAATGTCATACTGTGCTCATGTTACCTTAATAAAATACTATATATAGCGAGATAGTATTCAAATTATACCATCACTAGCACTTTTCTGGAATAAATTCTAACATATTGCAATTCAGCAGTGACATTTACTATATAGAAATTGAAAAGTCCAGTTTTATTTACTTATTATTTTGAAAGGCAAAACAGAAAGCCACCAAATATTGTTTGAAAGCTTCCAATTAGACAAATTTTAGGAAAAATACATATTATGGTTTATACCAAAATAAGAATGTTTTAGTTCATAGGTTGAGCATATTCATACCATCAGCATGAAAAATAAATACAGTTTTCTCTCTGAAAACATTTCTTCCCAAGATGTTAGAAATGGACCTTTCTTTTCTTTCTATGGATCAGGGCAGATCATTAAAAGGAATTTCAGCTTAGTACTTTTCTTACATTCCCATCAAGGATAACTAATTCCATCTCACTTTTATTATAACCAGATAACAGTATTCTATAGTATTTCACAAACTAAGGAGTGAAGGAACTAAGAAAATTTTCAACTGCATCCATTACAACTTTGAGGAAGTTGCTAGATATACTTAATTCTTAATGTAAAAATATGCCATTGGTATTTTCCAGAGGAAGAGAAATATCATTAATGAGCCCTTACTCTGAAGCAGACATTGATATGCTTTATGGAATTTGGAGGTGGTGTTATTCTTATGTTGGAGGTTAGTGGGATGAGGCGTGGAGGAGTTACATAACCTGTCCAAGGGTGCACTGAGAATAAACTGCAAAGCTAGTGAGAAACCTCTGGACTTCAAGCTGCAAACCTTCAAGCTTTCAGCTGGACCATGCTGCACTCAGTTCAATGAGCAATACATCAATCTCTGTTTAGCCCTGACCTCGGTCGAACTAAGGTATCTCTGAAGAATATTGGACAATTTAGAAAAGGACCTTTTTGTCATGCTTTCTATTCATCCTACCCTAGGAACATTTCAAATGTGACATGTCTGACTGCATTCTGACAAAGAAGGTAAAAAAAAAAGGCACTTGTTCCAAAACAGATGAATCTCATTGCAGAAAGCCTGGTAAAAATTTTCCCCAGCTCTGCCTCCTTTTACTCGTTCTCTAACACCCCTTCTACTTCTGTTCCTTCTTCTCTTTTGGCTTCTAGAATATAATTATACATTTCGCTGGAATCAAAGACTGAGTTTATATTACCAGAAAAAAAGGAGACAAATATAGTATAGGACTTTAAGTTAAATAAAATAGAAGAAAAAGCAAAACCTAGCAAATCAGGACATTACCCATTTATTTAATAAACCTAGAGAGATAGATGAATAAGAAATAGGTATAATTCAGCAGGGGATTAAGACATGTAAACAGTTAAATAATCATATTATAATATTATTAGTACTCTAATAAAGGTACATATATATTATTGCAGCAGATCAGAGGCTGGAAAAATTAATTTTGCCTAAAAGGGTTAAGAGATTCTTCAGAAATAAAGTAACTGAGCTGTGTCTTGAAGAACCAAAAAAGTTTTAAACAGAGAAGTAAAGGTAGGAGGCATTTCTAGCATATCAAATAAAGTGAACAAAGGCCCAGAGAAATATGAAAGTACAAAGAATGTTTGAAAGCATTGAATTGTTCCTTGTGTATAGAGGGCACATGGATTAGGGTAAGAAGTAGTTATCTGAAGATGAATTATTCTCAAGAGTTTGGATTTATCCTGTGGCCAAAAGAGAGCCAAGGATTGAAACATGGAAAGGACTGCCTCTAATTCTGTGAAGGATATGGACGGATTTTATCTATCTAGCCAGATATTTTGCATGGCATTAGATATATTTATGTGATGACTTTAGAAGAGTTACTTCTTTCAGTGGGTATGTGAGATATGGAGGGAAAAAAGCCATTTTTCCCAATTCTCCCATATTTTCCAGAGCAACCGACTAATACCTCCCAGGCCATTTTTTCTAGACATTGCTTTTTGACAGAAGCAAAAGTCAACTCAATGCAGTGTACACACTTTGTGCCCCATGGTGATCAGAGTCAGCCACCCAGTCATGTTGGCCAGATCTGCCCACATTTTTTCTAAGCCCATGGACTGGCCTTCTATAAAGTCTAAATAAGCCTAAGCCTGTACATGAGGAACTAAATACCTTTGCATTGCAGGAGAGAGCATGACTTGGTACAGCAAGACTTGAGTCTAAATTCTGACTCAACCACTTATACCTTGGGCATGTTACTTAACTTCTTTGAAGCAGGGTTCTCATTTGTAAAATCGTGATAATGATATTTATTTTGCAGAGTTCTTGTGAGAATTAAACATGATAATACACGGAAATAGTAGATCCTCAATAAATGGTACTTCTGCTGCAGAGGCTTAATTTTGTTTCCTTCATCTTATAAAACATTGCTCTCCATCAGAAGGAGAATCATGCAAGAGAGAGAAGAAAGTTTAGCATATTACACATGCTAATTGCAGCTAGGAGAGCATATTTTCTTTACTTCCCTGAGATTTCCTGAAAACAAATGACATTATTCCCTATCCCTTGCTAATTACTCATTCACTGTTGAGAACAGTAGTGTTGCTATGTAATAACATGAAATAGCCAATTGTCTAGTTGGCAGCTAAGAGATTTATGCCTTAGTGAAGCTGGCAGACAAGCTCATAATTTTCCATTTCCTCTGAGAATTTTTTTAAATTTTCTTTGATTATGAAGCAGAAGCAGAATATTTTCAACATTAGATTGTTTTACACATGTTGACTTATTTAAACACTGCTACTGCTAAGGCTCTTTGGCAGAAGCTGAAATTCATTTCTTTGCTTTCAATTAGCCATGGTAAGATTTGCCTGAAAACTGTCAACTAGCATTTCACTGGTATCTCTTGGTTACAATTTAAATCAGAAACTATTTCAGCAAAGGTCATAGTTGAGTGCTTTATTCATCTGCCTCCCATTTAGAGATACAATTCTACACACAGAGTTGGATTCCATTAGCATTTGTTGAATAAGTACAAAATGTAAGACCACTGTGGAGACAAATGTCTGAGTAATCAACTGTATGTACTTGGGACTATGGTTGCTTCCTATTTTCCTACCTGTATCTTTATTAGACCACTAGCTTCTTGATGGAGGGGACTATTCCCAGTAATAGTGCTGATAACAGGCAGATAAAAAAAATGGTAGAAATAAAAGATGTCATAATTTCTATGGTATTTTACAAATGCATTGTTTCCTGGCGATGTATCATTTTAAAATTCCTTAGTGGGTCAGACAGGGTGGGCCATGGTGAAGAAGAAATTCAGAGACTATAATCAATGGATTAACATGGTCTTGGATGAAAACTATGAACTCTCTTCAGGAACCTCATGTTCCTGCCAACAATGTGACCCTGTGACTCATCTTCTTAACTGGACCTTGTCAGAAAGTAAGTAGAAAACAGATTGGGATAGTGCCCACAGTCTATTTTCTCCTGTCCTGCCATTTGTTTTGTTCATATCCAGGAAAACTGAGGAAACATCCAAGTTACATGGGGTCTAAAGCTTATATGATTTGGAAATGGATACTTTAAGAAAAATAATACAAAATTACAATTAAAACATTAAGTATAAAAGTGATTATTTATTAATGATAAGAAAAGAATTCATTAAAAAGTATAATCTTTTAAAAGCTGACAAAAACAACACATATCAGAAAATCCAGAAAAATAATGTAATATTTTTATTAATTGGTTAGCAACAACTTACCTGCACATAAATACCTGCAAACTAAACCAATGTATCCCACTAAATCCAAACTAAATGTATTCAGATTTCAGCTCTACCTTGGCCAGTTTTCAAAAATGCCTGCAGCTACTCTAGCATGATCAGATATCAGAAAAAATGACAAAAAAGAAGGAGTGAAAAGAGAGAATTCCAGTTAAAGTTACAAGATCATAGGATTGTGATCACATTTCTAGGTCTCCTCTGAGGCTTTGGAAGAGTCTGTGTAATTGATGGGGCCCTGCAACATCAGCTCTATCAGCTTCACAGTAAATCTTCCTCAGAGAGAAATCTAGGTGACAGTTTTCCATCTGCCAAATAAGAGTGGTCACTACCCAGGGCTTCTCAGCATCTTAGATAGCATTTAGGCAAATGAAAAACTCAAAAGCGTTTTTAATCTACTGTAAATGTTGGTAGCTTTAGCTCCATTTAGAAATTCTACAATACACATGCATTTATTTATTTAAAGTGCCAGTAAGTAAACATAAAATCTGTATTTATTAAAAAATATATACCAAGCATCTAATAGATGTTGGGCAATGATGAAAATAATAGAGACTCTTAGCCCTCAAGAGCTTACTAATCCACAGAAATATAAAACATCACCCAAGACTACTATGAAAACCTCTATGCACACAAACTAGAAAATCTAGAGGAAATGGATACATTTTCAGAAACACACAACCTCTTAAGCTTCAATCAGGAAAAAACAGAAATCTTGAACTTACCAATAATGAGTAGACAGAGAGCTTAAAACAGTAATAAAAAATCCCCCATTGAAAAAAATGTCCAGGACTCAGCCAAATTCTACCAGACTTACAAAGAAGAACTGGCACCAATCCTACTGTCACTGTTCCATAACATTGAGAAGGGAAAATTCCTCCCTAACTTATCCTAAGAAGCCAGTATCACCCTGTTACCAAAGCCAAGAAAGGACACAACAAAAAAAGAAAACTACAGACCAATATCCCTCATGAACATGGATGTAAAAATCTTTAAGGAAATACTAGCAAACTGAATCCGACAGCACTTCAGAAAGATAACTCATCATGAGCAAGTGGGGTTCATCCCAGAAATACAAGGATGGTTCAACATGTATAAATCAATAAATGTGATTCATCACCACATAAATAGAATTAAGAACAATAATCATATGATTATCTCAATAGGTACAGAAAAAGCATTCAATATTGTATAACACTGCTTCATGATGAAAACCCTCAACAAACTAGGCATATAAGGAACATAACTCAAAACAATAAAAGCCGTATATAACAAACCTACAGCCAACATCATAGTAAGTAGGAAGTAATTGAAAGCATTCTCTCTGAGAACTAGAACAAGACAAGGATGCCCACTGTCACCATTTCTACTCAACATAGTACTGAAAGTCCTAGACAGAGCAATCAGGCAAAAGAAAGAAATAAAGAGCACCCAGATCAGGAAAGAAGAAGTCAAACTATCCCTGTTTGCTGATGATATGATCTTTTATCTAGCAAATCGTAAAGACTCCACCATAAGATTCCTAGAATTGATAAATAAATTCAGTAAAGTCTCAGGTTACAAAATTAATGTACACAAATCAGCAGCATTCCTATACACCAATAACAGTCAAGGTGAGAGTCAAATGAAGAACACAATACCATCTACAATAGCAGTAAAATAAATACATAAATAAATAAATAGAATACCTAGAAATATACTTAAACAAGGAAGTGAACAATCTCTACAAAGAGACCCACAAAACACTCATGAGAGAAATCACAGATGACACACAAAAAAGGAAAAACATCCCATGCTCTTGAATTAGAAGAATAAACATTGTTGAAATGTTCATACTGTCCAAAGTGATTTACAGATTCAACACAATTCTCACCAAAATACCAGCGACATTTTTCACAGAATTAGAAAAAACAATCCTAAACTCTGCAGGGAACCAAAAAGAGTCCAAATAACCAAAGAAATTCTAAGCCAAAGGAGCAAATATGGAGATATTATATATAGTACCTGAGCTCAAATTATACTACAAGTCTATAGTATCCCAAACAGCATGCCACTGGTGAAAATGTAGATGCATAGACCAACAGAATAGAACAGAGAACACTGAAATAAAGCCATATAGCTGCAACCGATTGATTGTTAACAAAGCAGACAAAAACGTACAATAGGGAAAGGATGCCCTATTCAATAAGTGGTGCTGGGAAAATTGGATAACCACATGCAGAAGAATGAAACTGGATTTCTGTCTCTCACCACATACAAAAATTAACTCAAGATGGATTAAAGACTTAAATGTAAAACATGAAACCACAAACATTCCAGAAGAAAACCTAGGAAAAACTCTCTGGACATTGGCATATGCAAATAACTTAGACATAAGACCCCAAAAGCAAAACCAGCAACAACTAAAATAAATAAGTGGGACTTATTAAATTAAAAAGTTTCTGCACAGCAAAGGAAATAATCAACAGAGAAAATAGACAACCTACAGAATGGGGGAAAATGTTCACAAACTTTATATCTAACAAAGGGTGAATATCTAGATTCTACAAAGAACTCAAACAAATAAGCAAGGAAAATCCTCAAATAATCCCATCAAAAAGTGAGTAAAAGACAAGAACAGATTTTTTTTTTCAAAAGAAGATAAACAAATGGTGAAGAAACATGAAAAAAGGCTCAACATCACTATTCATCAGGGACACTCAAATTAAAACCACAATGATTGTTTTTGCTATATGGGGCCTTCTCTGGTTCCATACAAAGCATAGAATTATTTTTTCTAGATCTGTGAAAAATGATGTTGGTATTTTAATAGGGATTGCATTGAATCTGTAGATCACTTTGGGTAGTATAAACATTTTAACAATGTTGATTCTGCCGACCTATGAGCATGGCGTGGTTTTCCTCTTGTTTACATCCTCTTCTATTTCCTTCCTCAGTGTTTTGTAGTTGTTCCTGTAGAGGTCTTTTACCTCATTAATTAAATATATTCCTAGGTATTTTATTTTCTTTGTTGCTATTGTGAAGGGTATTGAGTCTTTGATTTGGTTCTCAGTTTGACTGTTTTTGGCATATAGGAATGCTACTGATTTCTGTACATTGATTTTGTAATCTGAGACTTTGCCAAATTTGTTTATCAGTTCCACTAGTCCATGGCAGAGTCTTTGGGGTTTTCTCGACATAAGATCATATCGTCAGAAAGAGTGATAGTTTGACCTCTTTCACCACCATTTGGTTGCCCTTGATTTCCTTTTCTTGTCTGATTGTTGCAGCTAGGACTTCCAGCACTATGTTGATTAGAAGCAGTGATAGACAGCAACCTTGTATAGTTCCAGTTCTAAGTAGGAATGCTTTCAATTTTTCTCCATTCAGTATGATGTTGTCTGTGGGTTTTCATCAATTTCCCAGACTTCAAGCTATACTACAAGGCTATAGTAACTAAAACAGCATGGTATGGGCACAAGAACAAAGACATAGACCACTGGAACAGAACTGAGAACCCAGATATAAAACCAGCCTCATATAGCCATCTAATCCTTGACAAAGGAGATAAAAACATACAATGGAAAAGAGTCTTTATTCAATAAATAGTGCTGGGAAAACTGGATAGCCACATGTGGAAGACTGAAACAGGCTCCACATCTTTCACCTCTCACAAAAATCAACATGGTGGATAACAGACTTAAATCTAAGGCATGATACTATAAGAATTCTAGAAGAAAATCTTAGAAAAAGTCTTATAGACATTGGCCTAGGCAAAGAATTTATGAAGAAGACCCCAAAGGCAATCACAGCAACAACAAAAATAAATAAATGGAACCTGATCAAATTAAAAAGCTTCTGCACAGCCAAGGAAACTATCACGAGAGCAAACAGCCAACTTACAGAATGGGAGAAAATATTCACATGTTACACATCTGATAAAGTACTGATAACTAGAATGTATATAGAACTCAGGAAAACCAGCAAGAAAAAAAGCAAACAATCCCATCAAAAAGTGGGCAAAGGACATGAACAGAAGCTTTTAAAAAGAAGATAGACTAATGGCTAACAAACTTATGAAAAAATGCTCAACATCTCTAATCATCAGGGAAATGCAAATCAAAACCACAATGAGATATCACTTATCTCCAGTGAGAATGGCTTTTATCAAAAATTTCCAAAACAACAAATGTTGGCATGGATGCAGACAGATAGCAACACTCATGGGCTGCTGGTGGGACTGCAAACTAGTACAACCTCTGTGGAAAGTAATATGGAGTTACCTCAAAGAGCTAAAAGTAGAACTACTATTTGACCCAGCAATCTCATTACTGGGCATCTGTCAAAAGGAAAAAAAGACATCTGCACTAGAATGTTTATAGCAGCACAATTCACAACTGCAAAGGTGTGGAAACAACCCAAGTGTCCATCAGTACACGAGTGGATTAAGAAAATATGGTATATGTATACCATAGAGTTCTACTCAGCCACAAAAAACAATGGTGATCTAGCATCTCTTGTATTATCCTGGATAGAGCTGGAACCCATTCTACTAAGTGAAGTATCACAAGAATGGAAAAACAAGCACCACATATACTCAACATCAAAACATCAAATTGGTATTAATTGACCAACACTTAAGTCCACATATAGTAATAACATTTATCTGGTGTCAGGCACATGGGAGGGGGAAGGAGGGATGGGTATATATACACCTAATGGGTGCCGTGCACACTGTCTGGGGGATGGACATGTTTGAAGCTCTGACTCAGGTGGGGCAAATGCAATATACATAACCTAAATATTTGTGCCCCCATAATATGGTAAAATGAAAAATATTTTTAAAAAAACAACAATGAAATACCACTTTACCCCTGTCAGCATGGCCATTATTAAAAAGTCAAAAAATAGTAGATGTTGGTGAAAAGGAAATGCTCCTACACTGTTGATGGGAATGCAAACTAGTACAACCTCTATGGAAAACAGTATAGATATTTTTCAAAGAACTAAATGTAAACCTACCATTTGATCCAGTCCATTACTTGGTATGTATCCAAAGGAAAATAAGTCATATAAAAAAGATACCTGCACTCAAATGTTTATTGCAGTATAGTTCACAGTGGCCATGATATGGAATAAACCTAAGTACCTATCAATTCATGAGTGGATAAAGAATAGCATGGGCAATATACATAACCGTAATATTTGTACCCCCATAATATGCTGAAATAAAAAAAAAATTAAAAAAAAAATTAAAAAAAAAAAAGAATATGTGGTATCTATATACCATGGAGTACTACTCAGCCACAAAAAGGAATGAAATAATGTCTTTTGCAGCAACTTGGATGGAACTGGAGACTACTATCCTAAGTGAAGTATCTCATGAATAGAAAAAAATTGCCACATGTTCTCATTTATAAGTGAGAGCTAAACGAGGGATATAAGTAGTCATAAAGTGGTATAATGGCCTTTGCAAACTAACAAGGGGTAGGGTGGGAGGGGGTTAATTAACAAAAGTCTATCTATCAAGTATAATGTACACTATTCTTGTGACAAGTACACTAAAAATCCTGACTTCAGCATTATAAAATTCATCCACATAACAAAAAATCTTGTTGTATACCTTAAGTCTTTTAAAATAAAGGAAGAAGAACTTACTGTTGAGTATGGAGGATTACAAGTAAGTAAATATTACAATACGATGTGATTAAGTGATGTTACAGCAAAAGCACATTTTATAGTAGCTTGTTGGAGAGATATGACTTCTACTGAGGGAAGAAATATAAAGTCCCAAGCAAGTTTTGAAGGATGATTAGGAGTTTTACAAGTGAAAGTAGGAAGTGGCAACAATGTAAATTTCCTGGGGTAAGGTGCAATGTATATGAAGAACTGGATGCAAGGCAGTTGGTATCTATCATGGTGGATTAAAAATTTGAAAAAAAATTAGATGACCAAATTTTGTTGCCTGGTACAGGAAAAGCATGAGAAGGCAAAGGTGGGGTGGTAGGAGATGAGAATGGGATTGTCTGTGGGTATAAGATCAGGTAGGAACTTATAGGCCTTTTGAATGGGGGAGCTTTTCTTCAAGAATACTGGGGAAATCACCAAGAGTTTTAAGCAGGGAGAGTCTTGATAAAAGCTTCTTTTTAAAAAGATGAATACTCTGTGTGAAGAATGGTTTGTGTGGGGCAAAATTAAAAGCCACAAGACCAATTAGGTGTCTTTTTTTAGTAATACAGGCAATAGTTAATGGTGTGTAAATTCAACAGAGAGTTAGGATATATCGCAATAGAACTTAGTTTTGAACTCCTGACCTTGAGCGATCCTCCCGCCTCGGCCTCCTAGAGTGCTAGGATTACAGGCGTGAGCCACTGCGCCCAGCCACAATAGAACTTAGGAACTGACAGGATGAGGGCAAAGGATAGAAAAAAAATAACAAGAGTCAAGTGTTTAGCCTGGTAATAAGATGCCATTCATAAAATAAGCAAAACAGGCTTGTTTTTGACATCTTGAATTTGAAGTGCTAAAGGATAGTCAAGAAGAGAGATCCAGGAAGCAGACAGACAAAGGGTGTCTAAAGCTCTAGAGAGATACCTGGCTTGGTTTTCAGATGTGTAAATCATTACTGTAGAGCAAGCTGTTGAATTAATATATTTTTATGAAATCACATGGAATCGGCTGGTAGTGTGTGATCCAAACCTGGCCTGGGTTCACCTTGGGTCCTACTCACCAGGTCCTTGTCCAGACTCAGTTTCTCAGCTACATTAGACTGTAAACTCTATAGGAGAAGGGGCCAAATCTGCCTTGTTCATTTTTGTATGCCTAGTTCTCAGAACAGTGCTAGGTACATGGTAGATACTGAAAAAATATTTGTTAAATGAATGAATAAGTAGTATCAATTAAAGAACGAGCAGAAGACTCCATAAAAGAGACTAAGGAGTACCCAAAAAGTTAGTAGAAATAAAAGAATTTTTCAGTGTCATGAACTTCAGGAAAAGAGAAAGTTTAAAGGAAGGAGTGTCAACTGAGTCACCTGTAACAGAGAACTCGGATAAGATTATGTCCAAAACTCATCAACTGGATTGATCAAGAATGAAGGTGGTTGTTTACCTTGACATAATTTCGGTCTAGATATTAATTATGCTATTTCAATTCCACCTTCTGTTAGTGAGGCACAAACTTCATCTGAGCTTTCTTGGAGGCTCCTTCGATCTTCAAGATCCAGTCAAGTTTCTGGGGAGGTTTGGCACTTGGGAATGTTGAGGGAGGGTGGTCTTCACTCATTGATACATACAGGATGCCTCTTAGACATCCTCTGTTTGTGCCTGTGGATCTCGTAAGTCCTGAGGCTACCACTGGACTTGTATGCCACACTTTGGACACACGCATCAATGATCTCACTGGCTAGATACACAAGAAATACATTTTCTTTCTTGGATCTCTCTTGAAGCTCTGCATAAAGAGCAAAGTGCATTCTGCCTTTGCCCCCTTGATCTCCAGACCGCACTGGGGAACTGCTACATTTGTGGGGCTTCACCTTCATTACCCACCCTTCTTCACTCCTCCCCTCAACCCAGATGCATCTTTCAACAGGGAGGTGAAATGACAGGACAAGCATGAAAATTCTTCTGTCTCCTTTCTCATTAACTTTGTCTATAGTATAAATGTCTTTTTTTTACAAAGGAATTAAGGGGAAGATTCAATGGTACCTTCTAATTTCTCTCTGGTCAATCATCCTCTTGAGAAAATGACCAAAGAGGCAACTACCATCAGTTTGAATAGGGAGAAAGAGAAGTGTGAAATACTACGAGTAAATATTTGACATTAATAAGTTAAAAATAGTTCCATCATAAAAGAGGGACAATGTTTTTTTCAGAAGTGTGACTATAAAAGAAAGGAACATGGAAGCTAAAGGCAGATATGGGTTTGAGAGGATTTCATTTTTTCAAGAAGAGAGACTTACACATATTTAAATACTAATGGAAAGGAACCAGTAGAAAGAGAGAAGTAGAAGTAGCAAGAAAGAGGAATTTATTAATAGAGTGAGGTCTCTGTGAGCATTGTAGGGTCTAGAGCCCAGATCAAAGTGGAGTCTAATAATCTTTGATGGGAAGAGGAACATCTCTTAACAATCTAGAATGAAGGAGAAAGTGTAGTTTTCCAGGTTCCCCTGTGGGAAACTGAGAGATGTCCACTGGGCTAGCATCTAATTTCTCAGTGAAATAGGAGTCAAGGCAGCACATAGAGGTATGGATTTGAGGAGAATGAAGTTTTGAGAGAATAAAGGAAAACTGAGTTTTGAGGGTCCAGTTGGGGTTGCTGACTATACTTTTAGTGGCACTTGTCTCTTAGGACTTAGCAGTGCAGATTTTGGCAAAGAGCAGGGAAACATTAAGATTGAGCCTAGTTTGGAGTTTTGCCAAGTAAAGTATAATGGATGGACAGCAGAGTTTTCTTAATTTGCTTATTAAAAGCAAGAATAATGGGTAGACGGTGGTTCTTAATTTGCTTAGAAATAGTTCCCTATCTTGCCCAAGTCCAATATCTCCCACTTTCCTCTTGAATTTGACATCATAAAATTATGTATTTAATAGTTCCCCTTAAACCTAATAGCCCAAAAGAATTGTAGCAGCTGCAAAGAAAATTTAATTAACTGAAGT
>CAUYPO010017597.1:0-36004 GCA_963574435.1 Cheirogaleus major | reverse complement strand
ACATCCAGCAACCTTGAGGTGAGACCTTTCACCAACAGAAAGATCACGATTAACTGAAGGCTCAGATGATCATTAGAATTTTTTAGCAATAAAGTATTTTTTACTTAAGGTATATGTAATACATTGTTTTAGACCTAATGTTATTGCACACTTAATAGACTACAGTATAGACTAAACATGGCTTTTTCTTTTTTTTTGAGAAAGAGTCACTCTGGTACCTGGGCTCGCATGCAGTGGCGTCAGCCTAGCTCACAGCAACCTCAAACTCCTGTGCTCAAGCAATCCTCCTGCCTCAGCGTCCCGAGTAGCTGAGACTACAGGCGTGTGCCACCACACTTGGCTAATTTTTTCTATTTTTAGTAGAGACAGGGTCTCACCCTTGCTCAGGCTGGTCTCAAACTCCTGACCTCAAGCGATCCTCCTACCTCAGCCTCCCAAAGTGCTGGGATTACAGGCGTCAACCACCAAGTTCCTGGCCTTGCCTAATCCTTTTCTAGGAACTTATTACATTAGTTCATCAAACAGACTTGCAAAGATGTGTGAATAAAGACAATGCTGTTGACAATAGTTTCTCGAAAAAAAAACTTTTTTGTAAACACTCTAAATGCTCAATAATAGGGGGTTGATTTTTTAAAAATTAAGTCCATACAAGTGAATGTCAACCATTAAAAAGGCAATCCTTATCAATATTTATTGACATGGAAAGCTATTTACTTCATGTTAAATTTTAAAAAATAGATTGCAAAACAGCTTTTAAAGTCTAATCTATTTTCGTCAAATTTGAGAGAGAGAGAGAGAGAGAGAAAGAGATACATACATGCGCCAAAATATTAGCAGTGATTAGCTTGGAGTAGCTGGATTTTTTTACTTCTTTATCCTATTCCGTATTATGTGAATTTTTAAAATTCTTTTATAGACAGAAAAAAAATGGAAATGTCACTAAGGAAAATTCTCTCTCCCTATATATAAAAACACAGCCTTCCAGTCCTCTGAAAACCCCTCCCAATGCCCGGCTCCCCTGCTGCCAGCTCTGGGAACAGAATCTCCCTGACCTTGAGGTTGCCCTTCTCACCCGCGCAGGAGAATCGAACAGTGTTGTGTGTGTGGAGGGGCTGGGGGTGCCAGGCCCCAGGGAGGCCTCCTGTGCAGATACCAAGGAGTGAGTTTCCCTTCCCAACCGTCTGCAAACACAGCAAGGAAATTACCTGTGAAACCAACTCCAAGCATGCTTTTAAAACATCCTTCCATCCAAGTCATAATATTTTGGGAGTGAGATTTACTTTATAATATTTTAATAACTGCAGCATTGTGACTGGAAGTCCTTTGTAGCTGGTCTCAGGGGCCTTCCTGGGACATTGCACTTAATGAGGTTTATAATTCAATGTAACTACATCTGCATCTTTAATTATGCCTAACATTTAATCTTCGTTGCTCCACTTGAATTGGAAGAGCTAAAATTAGGCCTGCTGTAGTTTAATCTGATAATAAACATCCATGACATTTAGAGCAAAAACGTACTCATTTCATTAGATGGCCGACACATTTACCATTTGCCTGAACTGAGCAAATACTCTCCAAAGTCCTCCTGACTGTAACAGAGAACAGAGAACAGAAAGAACAGAAAACAGAGAACAGTATTTTAAACAATCCTCCGTAGACCCCAGGAACTCGAGCGCAGACGAGGACCTTGGAGGGTCAGTTCCCCATTTTACAAGCGAGTGCCCTGAAGCCCACAGAGTCAGGTCATTTGTCCAAAGTCACAGAGCAGCTTAGCAAGTAGAGGGTATTACAGGAAGCGAGACCCAGGGTTCTTGAATCCCCAGCCACTGGCCTTTGTTGTTCTCCTACTGGCACCCTGGCATGCCTGGCTAAATTAGGACATTGTTTTTTGTTGGCCAAACCACCTCCCTCTGGACAACCACCACTTTTCTCTTTTTTATGAAATCTAGACAAGATGTCATTCAAGCACCTATAGAGAGGGCCTCACACCCCAGTGCCCTTATATGTAATTCAGTGTGGGTGGGCCTTGCCCAATCAGTTGAAGGCCTTAAGAGAAAAAGACTTTGAGGAAGAAGGAATTCTGCCTCCAGACTGGCTTCAAACCTGAGGCTGCAATATCAACTCTTCCCTGGGTCTGCTGCCTGCCCTGCAGACTTTGGACTTGCCAACTCCCACCATTGCATAAGCCAATTCCTTCAAATATCTCTCTCTTTCTATATATATATATATACACACATATATATATATGTATATATATATGTATGTATGTATATAAGATACTCTCCAAAGTGTGTGTGTATATGTATATATAGAGAGAGATGTAGACATATATATAGAAACATGGATATATACATAGATATAGATTTGGTTCTGCTTATCTGGAGGATCCTGACTAATATAAGAACTCATGGAAATAAAAAGAAATTGTATTCAGAAGTATCATTCAGGGAAGACACCCCCAAAATGAAAGAATCACTAAATCTGACTACTGGAAGGACGTACCATATAACAAAAACGGTATTGAATGGTCAGTATGAAGACATATCCTGCTTCAGCGATTGAATTTGAAAATAAAGTACTTTCTTCAGTAGAATGCCACTGAACACATGTAGAAGGAGCGATACAATTAGACAATGACAATTTGCAACAATCACAGTGACAATTGATTCAGGCAAGGATCATTAACGGATTCCAAAACTTGCATGTGAAAATTTCAGGATGAACAAGATATTTTCATAGTCTCAAAATACCTCCCACAACATACTAATCACTAACAAAGGGCAGAATATTAGCCACGAAAGTGACGAAGCCCCGCGGGTGCCGCCTTACCCAAGCCACCACGGTCAACCCCAGAAGCGACGGCAACGGCATCACACTTGCCTCCTTCCACTGCTCCAGGCGTCTTATTTTGCCATCAGCCCAGTCTCACCTGTAAACTCACCTGCTCTCTGTTGCTGCCCTATCTGGACTGTCGCTCTTGGGGGGCAGGGATTGGTCTGCTCAGTTTATCCAGAAGGAGCTGGTAAGAGACAGAAGCTCCTGATCCTTTACGTGAGCACCTTAGAAGGGCTTTTACACCCCGTCCCTCGTTTGACCTTTACAACCTGAAAGTTAAGTCAAACAGGTTTTCTCCTAATTTTACAAATACAAAAACAAAGTCTCAGAGAGGTGGAGTCACTTGCCCAAAGTCACACAGCTAACAAGAGCTCAAGTCCAGATGTAAGCCCCGATCTCTTGGCTCCAACAACATGCTTCAGTAGACACCGTGGTTGACTGCGACATCCGTCCCACCCCTCTCCCATTGTGTGGCCACAGTGGTTTCCGGGACTTAGTCAATATGAACAATGGACTCCCCTTCCACCTTCAGCAGTGGGTTGGATCAAGAGCCCAGGCCTAAGCCAGTCAGCACGTCCCATACCCCTGGTCCCAGGGCTTGGTCCTAGGCAAGAAGACATGAAGTCTGCTGAGGAATTTTAGAAAATTTTTCCCTAAAGAGTAAGATTAGGAAGTTTCTCCCTCTTCCTAGAATAAATGCGGAAGAAGGTGGCCCCATATGCTACTGGCAGCAAACCTACAAAGAAGGGAATCAGTCCTAAAATGAAGCTGACACTTTGGTGAAAAGACAGAAAGAACTGAGTGTCTTTGATGACCTCATGAAGCTCAGCATCACACAACCCTGAAGCCCGTCCTACCTGAGAATGTCCACCCAGGTAAGGCCATAAAGTTCCTTAAGCTTTAACCTGAGTTAAGTTGGCTTGTTAATTGCAACTAAAAGCATCCTACTGGGTGCAGGCACCCTCTCCCCAGAGGCAACCTAGCAGCAGGGAGCTCAGCACCCTGAGTGTCCCGCTGAGTTCCAAGGAAATAATAACACCTGCCTCACTGAAGCCCTGCATCCCCCCATCTTCCCCAAGTGGTTTGTTTGCTGGCTTTATTGCATCAAATCTTCCGAGTTGTTTTAACTTCCCAGGGAAGGCTGCTCCGCGGTGCTGTGAGTCATCTTGGAAACAGCAGCCATGGATGGCGCTGAGGCAGGAGGCACATTAGTCTGCTCCCCGTACCCGCCACCCCCGCCGAGGGCAGCTTGCCTCTGGAATCCACGCACATGCAATTTATTTCTAACTGCTCCAGCAGGTTCCAATCCTGTTGCTTGCTGCTTCTAGTTATTCAGTTGGAATCAGAGCTGCTGGGAAGTCAAAATTAGCCTCATTCTACCAGCATGAAATAGAAACACAGAGGCAGTCCCTTGGCTTCAGGGAGGTAAGAATCTAGGATTCTTCTTGTCTTTCTGTGGACAGCAGAGCTCAGCGTTACATGGGTCTGTGATTACACAGTCATTTGGAAATTCTGTGAGTCGGGAGCGGCACTGCCATCGACTTCCTGTAATGAAGAGGCAGCAGGAGAAGTCTTCCAGAGGAGGGACACAGGGGCAGCCGTCTGGTAGGAAGTCACTGTGTTTATACAAGGTGTCTCTTCACTTGAGGTGGCAAGGGGCGGGCAGGCTGCAAGGGAGGGGTGTTAATGACCCTGAGCTATGCCAGACACCATGCATTAATCATGTTTTTTATCTTTTGTATTTTATGAGGCTTTGACATCCCGAGGACTTGCTAATCCTGGAGAGACTCCCCTCCCAGGGCGAGCTAACGCCTAGAGATGGTAAATAACTTGCCTGCAAACACACCTTTCAGATACAGACCAACCCAGCCCAAAGCCCATATCCCCAACCACCTTCGTTATCTGACTCTCATACACCAAACCCTTGTTTCCCCTGCCCTAAATCTCCCCAGGACCAGGTACCAGGCCACCAGAGACCATTTCTAAAGCTCAGAGCCCACTGACATTATTCAAACTGTCCAATCCTAAGCTTGCTTAAACTTGCCTACCCTGATTCACCCCTTCCTCCCCACGGAAACCCCAATAAGGGCTCTGGGCCATGCTCTCTCCTCACGCCTTCTGCCTCCTGCCTGACCCTGGTGCGCCCCCATGTGGCCCTGCATGGCATGGCATGCCCCATCCTCCTGGGAACTGTAAGTAATAAACTCTCCTTTGGAGGCATTTGTCTCTATGTTGTCACCTTACCATACCCCACTAAAACAAAATCCCAGGTAATGCCTACTGCATTGCAAAGTAGGAGTTATTAGCTCCATTCTACATGTGAGAAAAAGTCAATCTCAATAGGCTGAGTAACTTGTTGACGTTGTCTGGCAGGAAATACTGATCGTAAGCTGAGGATGCCACAGCAGACTTCTTTTTATACAGATATAAGAAATTGTCAAGATATTGTTATGTGGTGGGAGAGTTGGATTCCCTTAACCAAAAGTAAAATAAGTTTTATTTTAGGAGGGAAATGTATTAGGGTTAGTTAGTGGAAATGAAATATGTTGTGAGTATATCCAAAGGAGATATCGGGGAAACCTGACAAAATAGTTAGGCAATACCTGGCGGTACTACTACAAGCAAATCTCTTGAGCTTTTTGTTTAAGTTCTTACATCCTCAAGAGGATGTGAGCCAAGGTGGAACGCGGCCCAGTGGGGCAGAGAGTCCTTCTGAGACTGAACTCCACAGCCGCCTCTCCAGGGTATCCCAGATACAAAACATGCCGCCCCCAGCATGTGAATGATCTAATGAGGAAAGCCACATGCAAGAAGTAAATATAATTAGGGGAAGAGCAACATGTGGTCTTACTCGCTGCCACTCAAAGTCTGGCCTGTGGACCAGCAGCTCTGGCATCACCTGGGAGCTCGTTAGAAATGCAGAATCTCAGACTCCAGCCCAGACCTACTGAGCCAGAGTCTACATGTTAACAAGATCCCCGGAGGATTCACATACCTGTTACAGTTTGAAAAGCTCTGGGTCTTTGTAATTCCATGCTTGGAAACGGGAAAGTCGAGGAAATGATTTGGATAGGGGTGAAGGGTGAGATAAGGCAGGATGGACTTACACTATAAACTAAAGGCTTGTGCTGAGACTGCACAGTTGGTACTTCTTGGGTACCATGAACCTGATGGAGGTTCATGAACCATGAACCTCACAAGCTGTCACTGCTTGGGTGGTAGTTAGGTCATCAGAGTATTGCCAATTTGGGCTGGACAGTTCTTTGTCATTGGCGCTGTCCTGTGCACTGGAGGAGGTTTAATAATATCCCTGTTCTCCACCTTCTAGATGCCAGTAGTGTTCTCCATTCTCTCCCTCCTCTTTTCACTCCACCTCCAGTTGTGACAGCCAAAATTATCTCCAGACATCGCCAAATGTTCCAGGGCAGGCAGAGGAAAGGATATGTGTGTGTATGTGCAAAATCACCCCTAATTAAGAACCACTGAGTTACATAAAGCAAGTGTCATGAATTCCTGTTGCCTCATCTGTTCTACCTGGGACCATCAATACATGGAGGAAACCCCAAGATGGTGGAGTTTGGATTTGTGGTAAGAGTGTGAACTTGCTGCTCAATTGCATTTCAGCTCTTGGCTGCCACCAAAGAGAGGAGAACCCCAAAGGGATAGAAGTAAGGCCAAAAATAATCTAGAGGGAAGCCAGGATAAAACATCTTCTTTCTGGCCTCCGAGCCCATGTGATTCCCACTGCACAAGCCACTTCAAGTCAGGGGTGGTGGGAAGTGCTCTGGACCACAAGCTATGAGAAGTAGGTGCTAATGCCAGTTCAGTCCCTGTCGGCTATTTGCCTTTGAATGAGTCACGGCCCTTCCAGTTTGATCATTCAGTGAAGATCCTAGAAATACTAAGAGTCATATTCATCAACTTCACACAGCTGAATTCCCAATTGGGAAACATAGACATAGACCAGATAGACTGGGTTGATCATCTGCTCCAGCCAGGCTGAGAAGAGACAAGTCCCTAGGAGGATCAAGCAGCCCAGGAGGGAAGCCCCACCATTAAATCAGCAGGTCCAGAGGAGAAAATGGGCAGCGAGAGCAAGTCTCAGTCAAAGCAGACATTGCCTTCATCTGGAGCAGGGGACTGTGGATGGACGGTTGCCCAGGACCCTTGCATATCAGCTATTCTGTGACTCTCTGAGGCTGCTGAAACCACAACACCAACCTGCAGGGGACACTCATTCGGCAGACTCTGAGTCTCAGTAACAGAACTATCCCCAGTCCTAGGGTTCTCTTCAAATTATTTGCTGGAACTTAAATAAGACTGGGCTTCTTCCAGGCCTGTCTCAGCACAGGGCAGCATCCAAAGAAACCCAAATCCAATTCCTTAAAGTTTTAGAAAGAAACAAGTCCTTCCAGAAGCTGTCTTGATGAAGCAGCAAAAGGGAGGTTACATCACATGACACATACCAAGGCTGCCCCAAAATAATTTATGTCTTCTCCTCCACACACTGTCTAGCCTCCCTTCTGCCACAGGCAAGCTGGCCTTAACCCTAGTTATCTTCACTTCCTGTCCCCTCCCCAACTAGCCTGTCTTATGTAAGAGCTTCTGGCTGGCCCCAGCTTCTATCATTCTCCTCTCCACCACTTACCCTGAATAGCACCACAAAATCCCAGCAACTGGCTCCAGCCATTGGAAACACATTTGGCTGCATGAATCAGAAAACTAAAATTATCAGCGGCTTAAACACTCAAGGTCTTAGTCTTACATATCAGAATTCTGGAAGTCATCTATCGAGGGCTTGTCTACTAGTTCCCTTATACCTTCCACTCTCCCCTCTGCTGCATCTGGCAGTGGCCTCTGTTGCCAGGTCTAAGAAAGCTGCTATAGCAAGCAGCCACCATATATGTTTCCAGCCTCAGAAAGGAGAAAAGGGATGAGAAGGGTACACACCCACCTTTAAGGATATTTTCCAGAGTTTTACTGAGGTTTAGGATGTAGAAGGATGAAAAGGCTTTTGATCTTGTATTAACACCAAGAAAAACATGGACAAAATAAAAACCATACTTTTCTATGGGTCTAGCAAAGGGCAATGGATGCAAGGAAGTCTTGATAAACTGAATTCCAGAAGGAAACGAGCACTTCATAGGTAGGCAGAGGGTCATTGCAGCTTCCCCACCAGAGAAGGGGTGGGGAGCTGGTCTGGGTACATGTTAGGCATGTTAGGAGAGGAGAGATTTCCAGCGATGAGGAGGAATCAGCCTAGACTTAGCTGGCTGTACACCTGTAAGGGTCAACCAAAGATACTGCCCGTGGTATAGAACCAGGGATATTTCTCATGGGTTTGACCTTAGGCAAGGAGGGGAGCTGGTAGAACAGTCCACACTAACTGCTGCCTCTGCAACTGGTGTTCAGCCTGAAGTCACTAGAGGTCAGTCAGACCGGCAGTCAGAAAGGAAAGCTGATTGTGGACAAAGGCAAGGACAAACTGGAATTAAAAGGATGAACTGGGGCCTATGAAGACAACTGAACCCATAACAAAAAACTGGAATCCACGTTGCTCACTCACTCCTTCCAAGCTCAATGCTCTGGATGATCTACTGGAAAAGCTAATACCCTTCACCTTAGAGGTGCACATGCAGTTGACCCACAACTCGGAGAAGAGGGAAGGGATCTCATGGGAGCTAGAGAAGCCGGTGGTCAGGTGCTGCCCCCACCAACTAGCATTCCTGGTGCCCTCGCTGACCTTCAGAATGTAAAACGACATAGCTGCAGCTTCACATCTATCTTCCAAGTCTTGTGCAAAATGTCTCTTGTGGCCTAAATTAATCCAGAAGCACAGGGAAGGAAATTCTGGGAAGCATAGCTCCAGCCAAATTGACGAAAAATAGAGCTACCACAAACTGTGTAGGCTGGCAGGATGGGGTGGAGTCTGGAAGAGACCCAAATGTAAAAATAAATTGCTCTGACCAACAATTTTCCCACTGCCAAAAAACTTTTGCCAAGAAAGGAGTCATGAATTAAGGGCAGAGACAAATGACTTAGTTCCACTTGACTTCACAGTGATTAGATTTGGGGGCCCTGAGGAATTGAATGCAAAGTGAACCAAAAATATCTGAAACTGCACTCCAACCTCGCCCAGATAAAAAGACAGGAGGTCGGGATGAACTAATAGCAGATGAACTTATTAAGGCTGCAGGCCAACCAGATTCTAGGAGGAATTTGAATGATTA
Organism: Cheirogaleus major; assembly: GCA_963574435.1. Classification (NCBI taxonomy): domain Eukaryota; kingdom Metazoa; phylum Chordata; class Mammalia; order Primates; family Cheirogaleidae; genus Cheirogaleus; species Cheirogaleus major. Next base: position 26,939 of record CAUYPO010017597.1, on the reverse strand, counting down.
GCACCTCCATCCCTATCTTCAAGACAGAGAAGTGGGTCTGTACTGTCTGGAAAACAAACAAACAAACAAAATTATACTTCAGTCTCCACAATGAAAAATTATGAAACATACAAAGAAGCAAGAACATGTAACCAAAAGTCAGGAAAATCAACAGTCAATAGAAGCAGATCCACAGACAGCCTATTTGTTAGAATTGACAGACAAGAAATTCAAATCAACTGTTATAAATATGTTAAATAAGTTATATAAAAAGATGAATATAATGGCTGAATAGATAGGTTATTTCAAGATAAAAATAGAAAGGAAAATAAAAATTAAAAAAAGAACCAAATAGAAATTCTACAACTGAAAAATAAAAATATATTGTGGGATTTATAACATATGTAAATGTAAAATATTACAACAATTACACAAAAGATGGGAAGGGAATACATGGTCTTGCATTATTAATGAATTCAAGGTAGACTATGATAAGTTAAAGATACCTATTAAATCCCAAGAGAAACCATTACAAAAGTATTAAGACATATAGCTAATGGCCCAATGGAATATATGAAATAAAATATGAAATATACCTGGTTAATCAAAAAGAAGACAGAAAAGAAGTAACAAAGAACAGATGGAACATAAAATAACAGGATGCAATCAATAATTGCATTACATGTAAATGGATTAAACACTCCTATTAAAAAGTAGAGCTTGTCAGACTAGATACAAAGGCAAGGCCAAACTATATGCTGCATACAAAAGCCATACTATAAATACAAATGTAAATGTGAACGGATATGAAAAAAAATACCATCCAAAAACTAATCCTAAGGATGTTGGAGTGGCTATTATATCAGACAAAGTAGACTTCATAATAAAAAATATTACCAGGGAGAATTAATGATAAATGGGCCAATTCATTTATAAGATTTAACAGTGATGGATACCCCATTACCCTGACTGATCATTACATATCGTATAGAGGTATCAAAATACCACATGTACCCCAAAAATATGTACAACTACTATATATCAATAAAATAATTTTTAAAAGATGTAATCATTTTCAATGCATATATACCTAATAACATAACTTCAAATGCATGTGTCAGAAATCAACAGAAATAAAAGGGAGAAATAGACAAATCCAAAACCATAAAAGTATATTTTAACATCACATTCTCAGAAATTCATAGACAAAATATCAGAAATATAGAAAATCTGAATAACACTATTAACCAGCTTGACCTAATTGACATTTACAAAATATACTGAGTCATGATATATCTCAAAAATGTTAAGTGATGAAAATAATTCATAGTATGATTCTCTGATCAAATGTAGTTAAATTATAAGTCAATAATTTAAACATTGAGAAAATTCCTAAGTATTTGGAAATTAAGCAATATTTTTCTAGGCAATCCATGGGTCAATGAAGAAATCACATGAGAAACTGAATATATTTTCAACTGGATGATAATGAAAACACAACTTATCAAAATTTCTGGAATGCAGCCAAAGCATACTTAGAGGGAAATTTATATTCTTAAGTGTTTATATTAGAGAAGAAAGATTTAAAATCAGTAATCTATGCTTCTACTTTAAGAAGCTAGAAAAATAAGAGCAAAAATTACAAAACAAGTAAAAGGAAGAAAATAATAAAAAGTAGAAATCAATGAAATATATAACATATGAACAACAGAGAATATCAGTAAGATTAAAAGTTGATTCTTTGTCTAGATTAATAAAATTGATAAACCCTAGCAAAGCTAATCAAGAAAAAATTTTCCAATATTATGAATAAAAGCACATCACTATAGACCTTATACATGCTAAAAGGATAATAAGGCAATAATATTAATAACTTTATATCAGTAAATTTTCCTTCTTAGATTAAATGAAAAATTCTCTGTAAACTGCAACTTATCAAAATTGACATAAGTAAAAATGGAAAATTTGAAGAGCCCTATATCTGTCAAAAAAATATTAAGTTATAACTGAAAACCTTCCCACAAAGAAAACTCCAGGCCCAGATGTGTTCCCTGATGAAGTCTAGTCAAGGAAGAAATATTTAAGGAAGACATAATATTAATCTTACAAAAACTCTTCCACAAAATAGAAGAAGGAGCATTTGCCAATATGGTTTTATGGGGTCTGTATAAACTTGTTACTAAAACAAAGATATCACAAGACAAGACATTACAGACTAATATCCCTCATTAATATAGACACAAAGATCCTTAACAAAATTTTAGCAATATATAAAAGGGATAACATGTTATAACTAAGTGGGATTTATTTCAGGTACACAGGATTAATTTAACATATAAAATAATCAATGCAATGTACCACAGTAACAGAATAAAAGAGAAAAATAAAATAATCATTGCAGTAGTAGCAGACAAACCATGAGCAAAATTCAACATTCATTCATCTTTTAAAACAGCAACAAAAACAAACAAAAAACTCCTCTAAGAAAATATAAATGGAAGGAAACTTCCTTGATTTTCTCGAGTGTAGTTATGAAAATCGTACCGCGAACATCATACTTAAGGATGACATACTCAATGCTTTTCAAGATCAGAAACAAGGTAAAGATGTTTGCTCTCACCATTTCTGTTCAATATTGTGCTGGAGACACAGTGAAATCCTGCAAGAAAAAGAAATAAATAGTATTAGGTTTGCAAAGAAAGAAATAAAATTATCTTTATTTGCAGATGATGATTGTTTACATAAAAACCTAAGAAATCTCTGAAAAGCTACTTAATTAAACTAATAAGTTAATTTAGCAACATTTAGGATAAACAGGCAATATATAAAACATTTCTACCTAGAAGCAGCAAATAATTACACACTGGAATTTTTAAAAGAATAACACCTACAATAGCATTTAGAAAATACTTAGGGGAAAATTTAACAAAATAACATGCAAACCTTCTAGGCTGAAAACTATAAACATTGCTGAGAAAAACTAAAAGAGACCTAAAAAACGAAATGATATACCGTTTTTTTGGATTATGAAAACTCAATATTCTTAGCATATTTATTCTTCCCAGATTCAAAACAGCCCCAATAAAAATCCTACTTTCTACAGAAATTGAAATACTGACTCTAAAATTTATATGGAAATAAATGCAAAGGACCTAAATTAGCCAAAACAATTTTGGAAAAGAAAACTCACACCATTTGATTCCAAAACTTACAACAAACCCACACTGATTAAAACAGTGTGGTATTGGCATAAAGACAAAAATATAAATGGAATAGAATAGAGAATCCAGAAGTAAACCCAAATATATACTGTCAATTTATTTTTGATGAAACAGTAAGGCAGCTTTGCAGGGAGGAGACTTCAACAAATGAGGCTCGAACAACTAGACATCCATGCAGGGGAAATAAAATGAATCTCCACTCCTATCTCATCCCATACCCCAAAATAATTTGAGATGGAAAATAGACCTTCATGTAAAAGCTAAAACTATAGAGCTTCTAAGAGAAATAATTTGAAAATAATTTCAAAATTTTGAGTAAAAGATGTCTTAAAGAGCAAAGAAGCATAAACCATAAAAAGAAAATCAATAATATATATTTTACCAAAATTAAAAACTTGTGCTTGCTTGAAAAACACTGTTGAGCAAGCCACTGACTGGAAGAAAATGCATGCAAAATGTAAATCTGATAAAGGATTTGTTTCCAGAACATATAAATAAGTCTTACAGCTCGATCAGAAGAAAACATCCTAATAAAAAAGGAGGAACAAGATTTGAACAGATATTTTACCAATAAGATATATAGATGCAATTAATCACATGAAAATATGCTCAATGTTATTAGCCACAGGAAAATGCAAATTAAAGCCACACTCAGGCCGGGTGTGGTGGCTCACGCCTGTAATCCTAGCACTCTGGGAGGCTGAGAAAGGCGGATCGCTCAAGGTCAGGAGTTCGAAACCAGCCTGAGCAAGAGCGAGACCCTGTCTGTACTAAAAATAGAAAGAAAATTAATTTGCCAACTAAAAGATATAGAAAAAATTAGGTGGGCATGGTGGCACATGCCTATAGTCCCAGCTACTCGGGAGGCTGAGGCAAAAGAATTGCTTGAGCCCAGGAGTTTGAGGTTGCTGTGAGCTAGGCTGACGCCTTGGCACTCTACCCTGAGCAACAGAGTGAGACTCTGTATCAAAAAAAAAAAAAAGCCACACTTAGATGCCACTACACACCCATTAGAATGGCTAAAATTAAAATGATTGATGATACTAAGTGTGGGTGAGAATACGGAGCAATTAGAACTCTCACACATTGATGGTGGGAATGACAAACAGTACAATCACTTTGGAGAATAATCTGGCAGTTTCTTGTAAAGAATATACAGTCTAGTGATTCAAGTTCTACGTTTTTACACAAGAGAAATTAAAGAATATGTCCACATTGTACACAAATGTTCATAGAAGCTTCATGCATAATAGCCCAAAACTGCAACCAACCCACCAGTTGCTGTGCCATTCGTTAGATAAACAAACCGTGGCACTTCCATATACTGGAATGTGATCCAGCTATAAGAAGGGGGGAAAAGCTAAAACATGTAATTACATGGATAAAACTCAGGAAAAAAAACATGCTGAGTCAGAAAAGTAAGGTACAAAAAAGTATATACTATATGATTCCATTTATTTGAAATTCTACAAAAGGCAAAACTGACCACTAGTGACAAAAGCAGACCGGTGGCTGGCCAGTGCCATCAAGGGGAAGGAAGGATGAAGACTGGCTGCAAAGAGGCATTTAGAGAACTTTTTCAGATGAGGGAAATGTTCTATATCTTGCTTGTGGTAGTAGTTATACAGATATGCATTTTGTGAAAACTCTTTGAACGCTACACTTAGAAAGGAATGCATCTTATTATATGAAAATTATGCCTCAATAAAGTAAATCTTTGAAAAATACAAGCAGCCCAATTTTACAATGGGCAAAACACTTAAATAGACACCTCATGAAAGAATATGAATAGGTAATAAGCACAAGAAAATGCTCAACATTTCTAGTCCACAGTCAACAGGGAAATGCAAATGGAAATTATCAATACAAGATATGAATATATACCCACTAGAATGGCTGAAATTAAAAAGACTGACAATACTAAATGTTGGTGAGGACACGAAGCAACTGAAACTCTCATCCGTTGCTGGTAGAATGTGAAACAGAACAAACACTGTGAAAAACTCTTTGGCAATTTCTTATAAAATTAAACATAACTCTACCCACTGATCCAGCGATTCCATTCCTAAGAGAAATGAAAATACATGTCCACAAAGAGACTTGTACAAAAATGTTCATAACAGCCTTATTCTAACAGTCCTAAACCAGAAGCATCCCGAATGCCCGTCGACAGGAGAAGGGATAAAATGTGATACATCTATGCAATAGAACACTATTCAGTGATCAAAAGGAATAAACGGTAGATTTGAGCAGCGACATGGATCAGTGTCGCAGACATTGTGCTCAGTGAAAGAAGCCAGATACAAAAGGGTACGTACTGTAAAATTCCGTTTCTATGAAGTTCAAGAACAGGCAAAACTAACCCATGTGCTAGAACACAGGATGATGATTGGCCCGGGGTTAGGGCTTTATCTGGACTAGGGCATGGAGGAGGATAAACTGGAAATGGAGATGTAGGGAACTTTCTGGGGTAATGAAAATGTTCTTCATCTCAATTGGAGTGCGTACATTTGTCAAATGTCATTGAACTACACAGTTACGATCTGTATGTAAATTATACTTCGATTTTTTTAAAACCATGAAAGAAGAAAGAACAAAGGAAGTTGAACACATCACCACATCACTTCTGCATGGATCTCAAAGACCAGAATTTGGTCATATGGCCACACTTAGCCGTAAGAGAGACTGAGAATCAGTCTTTATTCCAAGTGGCTTTGTGCCCAATTAAAATTTGGAGGTATTTTCACTGTAGAAGCAGCAGAGACTTGATTTAGAAGGATAATTAACAGTCCCTGTCATTAGCCAAGGAAGTAAATGATCCTTCTTTTGAGGGAAGTGTGTTCAAAGAAGATTTCAAATACTTATAATTTAGTTTAATAATTCTTCTAATTCTCACTGTCGTGCTACTTTCTGTAATTTTTCAGTGTTTCCTTTTCCTCACTGTAATCAGGCAAGACCACTATTTCTGCATTGACCATAACCTTGAGAATCTGCCAAGGGCATGCTGGGTGACAAGTGGGAAGGGACATAAAGGAAAGTGGGTAGCAGGGCTGGGAAGGAAAATGAAACAGCCTCGAAAGTGTGAATGAAAACCTGCACAGGAAACATGGCATGTGTGACATTTGCCACCTCCAGTTAGAAGGAGCCACCTCCTTTGTCTCTAAAGTTTAACTTGGCTTCCTTTTACAGGATTTTGCTGTTTTTAGCTGGTACTGATAGACCCAGTAGTCACAGCACTCCTAGTCCCTCGAAGCCTTTAGTCTCTGCAAAGACAGTGCTGGGGGTATCTGCCACAAACACAGGGCATCTTCCTCTCTATAGATAATCCAACATGGACGCTGCTACCAGACTAGAATTTTCCTACAAAGAATCATGTTCCCTAGGCAGAACCTGGGGAAAAGCATGACTTTCATTCCCATGAAAGCCATGCACAGCTGATTTCACTGTTACAAGTAAACCTACACCTGTGCTACCTCAGTCTCCCTCACGTTCAGTCAACCAGCAAACATTTATTGAGCTTCTGCTTTGCCTGGCCCTAGGCTCAAAGCTGGGAATACACAGAAAGCACAGAACCGTAGCCTGGGCTGGGGGTTAACCTCCTATTCCCAGCCCACCCTCCAGATTAAGCCCCTTGACACTGACATCATCCAGAACCATGCCCAAGAACCCCAGAACCAAGCAGTCTGGGAACGAGCCCTGGTCTATTTTCCCAACCACTTCCCTACCCCACTCCCCCACGCCAGCCCCTGCTACCAGTCTGCTCCTGCGGGAGCCAGACACAGGCTCTTTCCCAATATAGATGGATGAGAGCTGAGCAGGGTCTGTTTGATGAAATTGGTCTATGGGCTGCCTCCAAGATCTGGCTGCAAGGAGAATGGGCTGGAAATTGCACAGCCATTATCTTCGCTGACAACCCCCCTCCCCATCTTTTCATATAATGAATTGCATGGAGAGCTCAGCTATCATGAAAGCTTTAGAATTCCAGCCCTACCATCCTCCAGGACATCCTTAGAGGTTATCTCAGCAAGGCAGGTGGAAGAGGAAAGAGAAAAGCTTAACCCTGTAAGAATAATTATGATGTATTATTAGCAACTGATGGCAATCTAATGCAGGATTTTCAATATAGACGCTGCTGGCTGTAATTTTTCTCTGTCATATGTGCACATACAAAAAGACTACAATTTAATGACTCCAAAGTTCAGTGCAGTTTCTCAAGCTAAATTTAGTTCCTTAGAAGCACTGTCTTAATGCAGATCATTTAAATAAAACGGAGATACAGTTTGAGTATTGAAGATACTTTTCAGGGTGGATGGAAATGTTATGATTAGTATGTTTATAGGATAAGACCACTAGTTGGCATTAGTGTTGAGTTTGCACAGCCCTGCTAACTGCGTTCGGTGCAGAAATCAGAATGACACTCAAAATGACAAAACCACATTTGCACAGGATCTAATCACATGTGAGTAACTTGCAAGCAGGAAGGCTGTCTTATTAGCTTCTCTCTATCTCCAGCTCCTGGCACGATGCTGGGCACAAGCAGAGGGTTGATAAACAGTTGCTGGCTGGGTAGACAAATGGATGGATGGATCAATTGGTGGACACATGGAGACATAAGTTTAGTGGTTTATTTTAATGTGTTAGGAAAACAATGCTGTTACAAAGAGGCAGAAAGGCTGAGGATATAAATTTGAAACACTAATGTGATTGCCTGAAATATGTTTGGCTTGGTTAAAAAATATCAATACCTTTGTCTGTAAATCAATCTTTTGTGCCTCCTTGTCCTGGTGAGATTTAGAATGCAAAATAATAGAAACCTCTATAGGTGTATCTCTGCCTTAGCTTGAGTTCCCCCAGAGCAGACGCTGGGACAGGGTTGAAGTGCAGGTGTTTATTTGGAGGTGAGCCCAGGAAGTGCAAGTGCAGAAGCAAGGAAAGTGAGACAGGAAGAAAGATAAATCGGTAATGTTTGTAATAATGAGTGGGTTACCACTGTGGGCAACTGGGGCTCAACCTCATTGGGGACCCTCTGTGAAACCATGTGGAACATGTCCCAAATTGTCCCACCAGGACAGAAGGCTGGGCACTTACCTACCAAATCCCATCCCCCATGGGCTGGAAGTTGCCCCAGGACATTAACACCTTCCCCCTCCCACTGCCTCTGCATTTAGCAGAGTAAACTCCAGGAGCTGGAAAAAGCCCTCAACCAGAGAACCAGGTTGGCTTGGGCACTTCAGGAGACAAGCAGGGAACTGTCCACATGGCTGCAGATGAACCAGGTGGCTAAAGGTGTGGGGAGGATGGGGGTGTGACATCCACAGCATCGCACCAGCAGCATTTTAACAGGAAGGAATCGAATACAGGGAATTAGATGCTCACAGCATTACTGGAAGGGCTAGAGCAGTTGTCTGACACTGGCCTCCAGGAATGACTCCCAGAACAAATAGAACTGACCCACTGGGGGATCTGTGACCTGCGAGGCCACGACTGCTGCTGCTGTTGCTACCAAAACTCTCTCTCCTCAGCCAGGAGCTAGAGAATGGGCTTTGCACGTGGCTGCAGGAAATCTGCACATTTCCAGCACCTTGTTCGGCATCAGAAAACAGCTTAAAGGGGCAGAAAGAAGGCCTTCGCCACACTTCCCCTATCTCAGCCTTGTACCCCTGCATCTAACTGACATCAGCTGTAAGGCAGTCTGGGAAATGGGGTGTTTAGCTTTCCAACGGCCCTAACTAGGAGGGTGGAGCAAGTTTGAGGAAGCTGATGTGCTGTGCTGCCATACTCTGTAGCAACGTCCTCAGCCTGTGTGTCCCTGAGCAAGGGGCACACGCCTATGGCCCCTGCCTTGCCGACCCGTGGAAGCTAGCATCAGTGAGGACGGGACAACATGGGGATGCCTGCTTTGCACTGCAGCTACACAAGCCTTCTCTCAGTTTCTCAAAAGCTCCAGCCCTCCCGAGCCACAGGGCCTTTGCACATACTATTCCCCTATGCGAGAATGGTCTCCCCACCTCGCCCGCCGCCCTCTTCTAGGTAATGTTATCCTTTGAATTGTAGCTCAAACATTGCCTGCTCTGGGAAGCCTGCTCTGGATCCCCAAATTAGACCAACTTCCTCTATTAGATGCTCACTTAGTATTAATACTATAGCATTTGTAGATTATTAGCTAATATCAAGCTCCCCTGGACAGCCACACATCATGACAGTGCACCTTTGAGTGTCTGTGTCACCTTGGCTTGTAGGTCTAGACTAAATCTGGTCCAGCCTGACCCTTACACTGTCTCGCTCCCACAGCCCTGGCCACAGTCCTTGAAGATGTGCTGAATCTGGGTGGTCTTCTTCGTGCTTGCTTCCTCTATACAGCGAAACACCCCGACATCACAATTTGTGTCCTGTAAATATGTTACTGCTGAGGTTTGTTGACGCCTTACTGCAACACCCTGGACACGCAGCATCTTCCCACAACACGAGCATGGCAGCTGCAGACCTGGGTGTCAGGCAGACCTAAGTTCCAATCTTGCCTCTGTTACTTACTAGTCATATCGCCTGAGGCAAGCTACCTTATCTTTCCCAGCCTCATTTTTCTTATCTTTAAACAGGAATAATAAATACCAACCTTAGAGAGTTATTCTAAGAACTAAGCAAAATAAATCGAGAGAGAGAGCAAGCCACTGCCTGGCATCCAGGTGTACGTTGTGACCATCATCATCGTTTGGGGGAGGGCCCTGGGGTCTTCATTAGGTAGCATGGCATGTCGGGTTCTGTGGCTGAAGATGTCACATCTAACTCTTCCCCAGAAGGAAGGGGATGGACTTTAGAGGCTCTGAGTAGAAAAGAGCTGGGACTCCTTCTGCGTTCTGCACACGTGGCTCTAACGGGCTTCGCAGAGCCCACCGGGATGGCAGAGGATACTGACTCACCCTTTTGGAAAGCAATGTGGAGATATTGATCAAATCCAGAGGAAAAATCCCCACCTTTTGACCCAATAATTCCACTCCTGGACTACATGGTAAAGACGTAATTCAATGGAAGCCACAAGCTTTCCCGTGAGGATGTTCGTTCCAACTGGCACACAGAGATTCCGCAGCCACTCAGAGACTCACTGTGAGGTCTGCGCGCAAGTGGAAGCAGCTGGGAAGGGGGAAGCCCGAGGGGATTTTAGAAAATGTCCTTTCATGTTCAACTTTAATGCGATGCTGTTTTCACAGGTTTCCAATGACCAGCCTACTGGGCACCTGCCCGCAGATGACCGGACACCTAAGGAAACCTCGGTCTTAACTGATGAAACTAGAAGTGTCCTTCCCCAGTAGAGCAGCTGAATGTGCTTAAGTCCATGCTGCAGATAAGCTTCTCTGGGACAGATGAGGCAAGTAATGTTGGAGAGACCAACTAGGTAGTGGGGAAAACTAAACCTCTTCCAGCCTAGAATAAGGAGTAATAGTTACTGTCATTTAAAGGGTCATAAACTTGAGGCCGGGCTTGGTGGCTCATACCTATAATCCTAGCACTCTGGGAGGCCGAGACAGGCAGATTGTTTGAGCTCAGGAGTTCGAGACCAGCCTGAGCAAGAGCGAGACCCTGTCTCTACCAAAAATAGAAAAAATTAGCCGGGCATGGTGGCGCATGCCTGTAGTCCCACCTACTCGGGAGGCTGAGGCAGAAGGATTGCTCGAGCCCAGGAGTTAGAGGTTGCTGTGAGCTAGGCTGACACCATGGCACTCTAGCCGAGGCAACAGAGTGAGACTCTGTCTCAAACAAAATTAAAAAATTAAAAAAAACTAAAGGATCATAAATTCTTTAAATGAGTTTTAAAGACTCACAATGAGACAAACAGACTAGGTCCTCCCATTCTGACGCATGAGAAGTAGAGACGCCTCACTTTGGTGCCATGGAGAAGAGGCAGAAACAGCCAGAAATGTGCCACCCAAACAGAACGTTTTAGTGGCAAGGCTCTGAAAGCCATCTGCAACTCGACAGCATTTATAGTTGGCATTTATAGTTGAGTTGCAGCATTTGACTCAAGTGTTTCTCCCCCGGTCCTTGGACAAGAAGCTGACTCGGGGATGTTCATTCTATGAAAACACCCAGAAACTGGCATTACCCAAATTTATGAGCATAGAAACCCTCTCAAACTTAGGATTTGGGGACACTAACCAGATGTTCAGCACTGGCCGGTGTCAATTAACCAGAGTTCTAAGACTCAAGATAACGAGGAAAACACGATGGACTCTGAATGCGTTCAGATCCAGTTGAGGCTGGGCACACTCAGCCCAATTTCTTGATGGTTCTACCTCTAAATCTATAATGAAATTCAATATTCAGAGGGGTGCCTCTTTGGCCTTGCCATCTCCTCAGTATCACACCCAGGCAGCAGAACAAGGGACGGCCAGAACTGACAACTGTCTCAGGAGTAGACAAGGGCAAGCCTGGGTGGGCAGAGAGCCATTCTCAGCGGGGTCCAGTAGCGCTGGCCAAGACACCTGGAAGGATGTTGGTACCCTCGGTTCTGCAGCAGCGGGGGTGCAAGGTGGAGACAGATCACAAGAAACAAAGCCGGAGAATCATCTCTTGGAGCACAGGCACAATGGCAGAGGGTAGCCAGCCACAGGCAGGTGACAGGGCTGAGGGGGCCCTGCTGTGACAGGAGAGGGTGAGGGGACAGCAGGCATGAGATGATCAGAGAATTATTTCTGTTCATTGGGGCTGAGAGGCCCCTCACAACATGGTGCCCAAGAGCTCTGGCCAACGTCACCCAGCCCTGATTTCAAACACACCCCATTGTTGGCCGAGGGCCCTTTGTGGTTTGGGAAGATGACCACTGTCTGAGTTGGGCTCCCCTAGGGCAGACCCTGAGATAAGGACATGTGGTATATCTGGGAGGTAGAACAAAGGAGTAGAAGAGTTGAGATGTGAAGCAGAGAAGGAAAAGCATCCCTAACCCCAACTCTAACCTTAATCCAATAAATGGTGCTTGATCAAGCCAGTTACTACCACAGGCAACTGAAGCTTAATCCCCCTGGGAAAACTCTGCATGGCAGTGTAGACACAAACGGAGCCAAGCCCTCCGAGAGGTGAGAGGCCTGGGATCTGCACACCCACCAGTCATGGTTGAGGGCCGCGTGGGTCGGGGGCATTCAGACCCCAGCACTCCCAGCAGGAGCAGCGAGAGCAAGCAAAGTGGTCTCAGAGCCACAAAAGTGCCCTCGGGTGCAGACGGCTGGAAGTCGGATCTTCCCACACTGACATGGGAAGGGCTGGGGGGATTCGGGCAGGTCGCCACCAGTGTCGCCCATTTAAAGGTTGCCTGATTCAGTGACGCAAACCGGTAAGTCAGCCCTTCTGAGAGTTCACCCAGCTCCATCAACGGTTTCCCCCAAGTCTAGGGGACTCGTGACCCACCTCCCACGGCAGTCTGACGTTCCTATGCTCAGAGAACTCTCAGTGGCAGACAGTCCTTCCCTCGCTGAACCAAGATTAGCCTCCCTGCGGCTTCCACCTGCTGGTCGTGGCATGGCCCAGGAGGCCGTGCAGAACCGCAGGCAGCCGCCTGCCCCAGGAATTCAATTCTGTTCACGACGGTGTTCCTCACTCAGGCAAGACAGCAAAGCAAGCAGATGCGTTTTAGAAAGAATCCTCCAAAGACTGCTCAAACCAGAGAGAGATTTTAGTTAATTAATACCAGATTCAAATAATCAGACACGTCCACTCCCAGCCCTTCCGCCGAAAGGAACTTCCACTCTAGCTGCGGTGGTTATTATCAGGCGGGCCAAGGGCTACACGCATTTATCATAAAATACGAGGCTTAAATTCAATATCAAGATGAAAGTCAAACCGAGGCTCCCTGGGAGACAAGGAGCTCTGCTTTCACAAGCCGAGCGCGCGGAATATTGCCTTTCAGCAAACAGTACTTCTAATTTGATCCTGCAAAGATTCCTGCGAAGAAGAAAGCAACGAGATGTCAGGAGAATGTGTCGTGTGTACTCTTCTGTATGTATTTTTTATCATAGCCACATTCTTCAGGATCTCGGTCATCAATTATTTGTGACAGGCAGTCAATTGTTTATCTTTCAAGAGCATTACCACTCCACTTCCCTTTGTATGTCTCCCTGTATTATTATGGGGAAAGATCATCTATTTTCTCCTCCCTTCCTGGCCTTTCTGTCATTTGCTGCCCAGCATCCCCGTGCAATGCCCCGGAATGATGGGCTTCGTGAGGCTGGAAGAAAAATTACTGTGTGTTCCCTACTTACCAAGGGATACACAAAAGGGCACCAAAGCCAGCATTTAATTCAGCCAAATGTCAGGGCCCTGCTAGTGGAAATTCACTCCTGTGTGTTAGAACAGGTGTTCTTGTGAGATCCTCGGAGAAACCAGAACAGCCAGAAGCAAGAACCTCCCTCCAGCCCTGTTCAGAAAATAGAAGCAAGTGTCTGCCACCAAAACCACTTTTGCTTAAAACACCAGCCTGAAATAATTGCATATTTGTTGGGGATTGAATTGACAGTTGAGTTTTTATGAATTTTGCTCTCTTTTGACAGTAGCATTAAGTAGGTAGTAAATGCACTGTCTTGGGGCTTTTAACAGCAAAAAAGAAAAAAAAACAGGAAAAAAACCCACAAAATCACAGTAGGAAAATTGCCTCAAAAAGCATGACAATATTTCCATATTTTGCTGCACTTAAAAGAAGAGAATGGGCATTAAGTATAACAGGGTTGTTACAAAAATAGTGGTTCTATTTCCAGGTCTTTCACTTGCCAAAAGCCTCAACACCCAGGCACTGACAGTGGAAGCCTGCCAGACCTGAATTTCTATAATGCGCCTTGCAAACAATCGGATTTATTCTTAATGGGGCCTCGCTGCATTTTTACATTACGCAGCCTGTAATTAGCTATTAAACGACTTAGGAATAAACGACTCCGATTTGTTGGGCCCGATGCCTGATGAATGATTTCATGCCGTTCTTTTAAATCAATACTGTGTCGACTGCAATTTAGTGGTGGATTTGAGGGGTATTCTGAGGGGAGAGGGGCTACAGATCTCTCCATTTGGGAACCTGAAACAACAATGCAATATTAATTATAAACCTTTTAAGCAACCTGCAGACTCCAAGGCATTTCCGGGCAGCACAAGTTGAATTCAATCTCTGCAAATAGCACTTAACCTCTCTCAGGTCTTCTGCTCACCAAAACAAACAAAAAAACCCACAAAAGTCTCCCTTTTTTTTTTTTTTTGTAATGTCATGTCAGGAGTTTGGGTTTGTTTTGTTTTGTTTTTCACCCAGCCTGAGTTATCAACCAACTGGCATGAATTTATGAATCTCCTATCATACACCCAGAATGACTGATGCTAGAGTGGCAGGGCATTTATTGAGATATTAATCTGCATTTTTCTCATGGATTCCCCACCCCCATTCACCTCTCCAAGAAGGTGGTCAGAGCATGAACGCCCCATTAGTTCAAAGGAAGCTTTCGTCTTCCTGGCTTCTGTGAAAGAGGCCGATGCTAGATAATCCAGAAAGGAGGAGCGAGAGCTGAGTACCTTCTAATAGAACAAGAATGGCAGGAAATAAGAGTGGAGAGAGGAGATTCTCCAAGCCTAGGTGGAAGGTCTATGGGTTCTGAATGGAGACCATGAGCAGCTTGGACGGTGGAGGGGCCTCTGGGGGAAGTCGCTGTAAAGACCACCTGGCAGCTGGCCGAGGGGTTTTCTGGGGCACCAGGAATTGCAGGGCCAAGTGTGGGCAGCTGTGAAAGCTGCAGGAGCCTTTGCTCAGCATGTGACTCCTGGGACCTGCCGCACATGACCCTGGGCCAAGGGAAGGACCCCCAGTGAGAACAGAAGCTCCCCCCAGCATGGCGGGATCAGGGCTTTAGAGTCAGAGTTAATATGGTTTCAATGAGGCATTGGGCAGCTCTTACACATCCAGGCTTGTGGGGCGACAGTCATGCCCAGCACAGATGTGCTGGGGGGCCTCACCTTCTCCAGCCGTCACCACTGCCACCTGCACCAAGGGTCAAAGCCAGAGCAACAGTGACCATGGCTAGGGGTGATTCCAGGCCACCAGCCAGCATGGCCTAGAAGGACAGCCTGCAAGCCTGCCGGAGCCAGGAGCTGGGACAGGACCATTCCTGGGTCCCAAGTTCCACCTCCTCCTCCTCCCCTCTTCCCCTGAGTATGGGCAAAGCCTAGCCCTGGGTTTCTGCTCTCTGACCCCTATGCTGACATCTGCCTGGTTCCTCTGCTCCTTCCAAAACTGGCCCCATCCTGTACAGGGTGCTCAGGACCAACAGGGAATGAGACAGATGAAGTCCCTGCCCTCCCAGATCCTGGGGGCAGCTCTACTTGACTCCATGTTGCCAGGTCATGTGGGTCACTCTGCAATTCCAGAGATAAACCAAAGCCCTTCTAAGGGCCATTGTGGACATTAATCAGCCTATTAATGTCCCCTAGGGCCCAGCCCCTCCCCCCACATGTGCCCCCTACCATAGGACCAGCAATAGTGGCATTCAAAATGGCACTTGGTGTCCCAAGATCAGCAACATGTCCCAGGTTGAGCTGAGATGTCATCTACCCCGGGGCCAGCAATGTCCAGTTAATGACTTAGTCCTGCCCCTCTTAAAGGGCAGCGGGGAGCCATCCCTGGCTTCTCTAAAGAGCAGGCCGGAGTTCCCACCTTCCTTCTAGGCTCCTGTCCCTGAGACACAGACGGCTCCAGACTCTATTGCCTAAATGTCTCTGGGAAGAAAAGGGACACTCTCCACCTTCTCTAGATCTATCAGGACGAGAAACTGGTGCCACAGGCCCATGACCTGTGGGCCCCTGGGCTTCACTGGAATCCCCTAGGCTTGCTCAAGATGTTGGAGCTGAGGGGCCATGGGGACCACCTAGCCCAACTCTGTCTTACCGAAGGGGAAACTAAAGCCCAGGTAAGGGGCTCAACCCACAACCTACAACAGGGGCTGGAACTTGAGATCCTGACACCCACCCCGGTGCCGGTATAGACTCCTCACTCCCAGAACTCCCTTCGGCCGTGCCAAAGGCCCTGGGGACAATGGCTGTCTCTAATCCCCCAAATTGCTACAAATGGAGGGCGGACTCCATCAGGGGACCCAGCCATCTGGCCCCAGTTGCACTGACCTGTGTAACACGTCTGTGTCAAGCATCGGCGGCACACGGGCCCCATGCTAGGCTCTGGGAGACAGAGATGAAAGACAATGGCCTCATCTTTGTGCTCGGGCCCAAGACTATGTGCCCAGGGCCCAAAGAACAACAGAGACAAGGCCTGACCCACTCCCTCCGCGGTATGCTCGTGAGTCCCTTGCCCCACTGAGCCTGTTTCCCTCAGTTTCTTGAGTCCTGACATTCAATCATTCTAAGACGCTCCATCAGAACAGTGCCCAGAGCCCTTCCATACTCCTCTCTTTGCCATGTTCTTCCTGCTTCCAGGCGTTTCACGCAGACAGATGCGACAGGACTTGATGAGAGGGCCACCAACCTGGTGTCCATTTATCGGGTCAGACAGAAGTGACTGGCGAAACGGAGCTTCTCCAGCTCCTGGAGGGAGAAGCCCTTCCTCCCTCCCCCCTTGCCACGTGGGCCAGACACAAAGGCGTGAGCAGCTGCCTCATGAACAGTCCCTTTCTTGTGGCCCAAGGGGAGCCCTGACCCGGGCACTGTCCACACAACTCCAGGGGGCGCCACTCACACGGGGCTGAAGTCAATGCTGCCCCCAGAGTCGGGCCCTGCACTGGTGTGGCTGGGCGTGACTGCCCAGCCCCTGAAATCAGAGGGCGCGCCCAGAGGTTGTGACCTGGGGAAGCCAGGAGAGTGACATGCAAACAGCGCAGGCAGGTGGTGGCTGGAACAGGAGCTGGTGTTTCAGGGCGCAGGGGACACAGTTTGGAGCCAGCCATTTGGGTCCTGTCCGGGCTGTCTCAGCTGCTAATGAAGACAGTGCTGGGAAGAGGATTTGCAGAACCAGTTGAGGATGAGGGAAAATCGGTTCGGACAGCTCGCTTTAGATCTAATTGTTCCATTTCAAGAATCTGTCTGGCTGCCAGGCAGGTAGAGCGCGTGTCTAGGCGCGACCCAGGCTGGGGGAGGCAGTGCGCCCCCTGATTGAATTATCACATCTCCAGGCACTCAGGGCAGCAAACGACAGCTCCTGAGTCCCACCACGTCCCCTGCTCCACTGCCTCCCAGCCGCACAGAAAACCTTCGCAGCTAATTTAATGACAATCTGCAGCCCAGAAGCCCCAGCAGGAGTGAGACCAAGTGTGACTCGATACCCACTGCGACTAGCCAGGGCCCAAGGAAGGACAGAGAGGAGGTGCATCTGGGTGACACACCAGGAATTTCACCTGTCCTCACCAGACAGGGCCTTTCTCAGCATAAATAGGGCCCAAAAAGGAAAGAAAAAGGAAAAAAAATTACCCTCTGCTCTTGCTCAGGATGATTACAACAATAAATGAGGACACAAGCCCCTCCTTAATGTGGTCATTGCTTTGTCCCCGAGAGGAGCCAGTAGAAAAAGGACTTGGCTGGGAGACAGGAGCCCAGAGTTTAGCGCCGGGTCTGCCGTCGTTAGCTGTCCATTCTTGGGTGAACCGCCTTCCCTCTCTGGGCCTATTGTACTAAATCAGTGGTTTTCAAACTTTTTCTTCAAATGAAACCTTCTGGAGGACTCAGCATATCGCAGAGATAAAAATGCGGCTGCTCAGGTTGGAGGCGGGTGGGCTTCAGGGCTGCCCCCTGCCCAGGCCAAGAACCACCACAGAACGTCAGGATGCCGTGGGTCACTTGGAAATAACGCCGAGCAGGTACCCGCTGTGGCAGGCAGAATAGTGGCCTCCAAAGATGTCCGTGTCCTGCTCCCCAGAAGCTGTGAATATGTTACCTACAAGATGGGACTTTGAAGGTGTGATTATGTCAAGGGGGAGATTCTCGTGAGCCCGGCGTAATCCCAGGGTCCTACAAGGCGGAGGGAGGAGCATGACAGAAGAGAAGGTGTGTGACAACGGAAGCGGAGGGGCTGCTGGCTTCCGAGATGGAGAAAGGGCCAGGTGCCAAGGGGCGCGGGCGGCCTCTAGACGCAGGGAGAGGCCAGGAAACGCGTTCTCGCCGAGAGCCTGCAGAAGGAAGCGGCCCGCTGACACCTTGGCTTTCGGGCTTCTGACTTGCAGAACTACAACCTCATAAGTTTATGTTGCTTAAAGCCACTAAATCTGTGGCAATTTATTACAACATGAGCCGTAGGAGGCTCATGTACCCATGTTCTATAATCCTGTGGGGAGAGGACTGGAGGAAATCTCTCTCGGCCCCAGCCTGCTCCTTGGCCTCTGGCCAACCGATAGGAAAGGTGGCATCAGAAGCTATGGGAGCTGCCCTGCTCCCGGCGCCCTGGCCAGGGATCGCTGGGACAGGCAAGTCCTATGGAAGCCAGGCCCAGGGAGAGCCAAGGGCCTCTCAGCATGTCACTGACTCAGGAAGGAAACTTGCCACTCACTGGTCCTCCCACGTCCCTGGCCCCGAAAGCGGAGGCCTCTGGGATATAAGAGCTTTGCATCCCTACCCCCAGGCTTTAGTCCTTACTTACTTTACTGGTTTATTGATTTCTCTCTCTTTTTTTCCAAAATATTAAGGGGGTAGAAATGTTTTTGTTACATGGTTCGAGTCAGGGCTATAAAGGTGCCCATCGCCTGAACAGTGTTCATTGTACCCACTGGATGGGTTTTGCCCCTCCCCTCCTCACCCCTCTCCCCTGCTTGATTTCCAGTGACCTTTACTACCTTGTGCACTCGTGTGCCCACTGGTTAGTTCCAGTTTATTAAAGAGCACGTGTAGTTCTTGTTTTTCCATTCTTGAGATACTTTGCTTCTTATGTTTAATACGCTGAAATCTACATTGCTAGTTAAGATAGTTTTTTAAGCTAAAATGATAATGTACTAACAGTGTATGAGGGGAAGTGATCTTTTTAATTTTTTCAAATATATTAGAAAATTATTTGGTGAGCATTAATAAGTCATATTAATTCTCTGTTATTTTTAGGGCTGTCAAAGTAAAACATACATAAAATATTTTGTAGACAATTCTACTAACTTTATTTTATTCTTTTATTATAAATAGCTCCTATATGATATGCATAAAACAATAGCTACTATCTATAAAGTGATTACTTCATGTAATGGATTTTTAAAATCACTTTGCAAGTGTCAACTGACTGCTTCCTCATAAAGGAAAACAAACATCAAACAAAAAAATCTATGAAATAGGTACGATCCTATTCTTACCTCCATTATTCAGAGGTGGAAAGAGATGAAGTGATTTACCTTCAGCCAGGGAGGCTCAGTGATTTGTGACACAGCTAATAAGTAGGGTGACTGGTATTTGAATCTAGATAATGGACATATATACTTATCTCCTCAGTAGATGAAAGAGCCAATAATATATTTTTTTCAAAAATTAAATTTGTTATATTAAACTTTCCTAAAACTCTTAAATTTCCTAAAAAAGTTTTTACAAATAATTCTGCATTTTTAGAATTTGAATAGGTCTTAAATTATGATCACTCTAAAAGTTCAACCATAAATATGTCATTGTAAAAATTATAATGTAAATGCATTCTACCTATGATTATACTTTTAAAATAGATGGGGAAATTGGAGCATGGTATCACAAATCATAGCAAAACAAGGAAAATCTTAAAATGATGATGATAGAATAATACTGAGACTTCCTCTAAATCATCAAGGAAGCAGTGATGTGTAGTGGAAAGAACATGGATTTTTGGAATTATATAACAAAGTAAAAATTCCTGACTTATCATCCTTAAAAGATTTAAAAGAGCACATGTAATAAAGTAAAACTCTTTGAGAGCCTCCATTTGTCTGCAGGATCTTTGTAAGTTGCAGAGGGAAAACAGCTAACCTTCATATATGATTATTATGTCCCAGATATATTCATTTTTGTGTTCTGTATGCATTTACTTATTTACTCATTTATGACATTTACTTCACAATATTTATTCATTTACTAATCCAAACCTCGTAACAATTTTTATAGCCTTATTTTATAAGTGAGTAAACTTCAGCACAAAGTGCATGCAAGGTCTCAAAGCTCCTAAGTGGCAGAACTGAGATTTGAACTCTGATAATCTGGCTCCAGAGTTCATGTTCTTAATAAATTGTTTTAAGATGGAGACTGACAAATAATTGCAACTCAATAAATGATAGTAATTATTATTACAGATGTATCAACATATATCCTTTCTTTGTCATAAAAACAGAAAGAAATTTTACATACAATAATTTTATAATTCCTATATATCTTGGTTTACTACTGTGAATTTATTTTTTCCCAATTGAAAGTGAAAGGAGTGGCTCATCATTAGTCTTAATAATCCATTATTTCACAGATGTTTTCACCCAAAACTCCTACAAGTCTCTGGCAATTCCTCATAATGCCTCTGATTGGAGATGTCCATAGTGGTAAGAGGAACAAGCTGAGTTAGATATTTATGGTTGTTGGATTAGAAGGTGCAAAAAAAAAATTTGTGCTGCAGGGGGACATTCTGACTGTGACCAGTGTTCGATATTTTATGTGCCTTATAATTTCTTACATTTGGTCTCTTAATTTTGCTCTTCTTATAAAACTAATGGAGATTTCTGATCTTAGTTGAGAAAAATGCTGGAAAGCAGGGATCAGCAAACCTTTTTCTAAAGGGTCGGACTGATGTTTGATGATTCATTACAGTATTTTATTTATTACATAATTATATTTTCTTTCCCTGGTTTCACCTGTTTTTATTTTTATTTGTAAGTGATTAGAAGCAGCATGAGGCAAAGTGTGTTTTGTTTACCATTGAATTCCCAGGACCTAGCATAATGACTGGTGATAGATATTTGTTTAATGAATGAGTAAACAAATATATGAATGAATAAAAATATTCCTTCTTCTACTATTCTGCTATGTCTGGTTGACATTTACTTGTGATATCATAAATTGTGCTAAATGCTGTATATTGCTTAAAAACGAACATTTAAAGAAAACCAAGCTAGTAGAACTTGGCTTATTTAAACTATTATATAAGGTATATCTCACCCTTTCATGGAAATTCACAGTGTGTTTATTTAAATCACATCATAAAAGAAATAAAAGAAATCATACAAATCATTGTATTTGTTGACAAAATACAATGAGTGGCAGGCCTGCAGGAGTGGGGAACTACACTTAGTATTATTATGAAATAATAATAGTACCATTACCTTAGTATTATTATGAAAATATGTTTTCCCTCCAGGACTATCTGACAAAACCTTAGTGTTTCCCTGTGGTACTCAAACCACACCTTTCTTTAAGGTTATAAAAAATGGTAATAATTATTATCATTGGGAAATTGGGAAACTGGTCAACATAAAAGTGGAAAAAAGTTTAAAATATAGAGAAAAGAGAATGTTAATTGAAATCATATATTGTTTGATATATAAATATTGAACAAGAAAAAAGTACAAATGTAGAGCAAGAAACATCCTGACTGTGAGCATAAAAGACAATTAAGTTTAAATTTTATTTTGACGATAACCACTATTGCAGAGAATTGGAATAACTTTCTAAAATTTTCTTTAAATGAATGGAATGACTTACCTTTAAAGTACCATTTTCAATAAATAATTGAATAAAAAATCCATCTACTAAATTTGAGTCTTGCTTGATATAGAGCAGGAGACCAGAGGAGCTGAAGGTCTGGAATTCTAGGGAGATGTTATTTTGTGGATTTATAAACACATTCTGAAATTCTAGGTAGGAATCTCCATAATAACGAACACAGTTGAAATCTGTGGAGTCAAAAGGAAAATACAGTTTAGGTTGGTATACATACTACTTGGTTTTCACATTATTAACATTAGCATAGTGTTTTCTGAAATGCCTTATATGTGACTCTTTTCTGACTATTTGAAGTATGGGCACTTACTTTCTTTGGCCTAGTTACAGTGGTTGTGTTATGATTTCTTTGCATTTGAGGGCTTCATGATAAAATCTCATTGGAAAGCAGAGAAGTCTAGATGATTAATCTCCAACACTGCTTTTACTTAGATTTTATGTTACAGGTCAACAGAACTAGGAACATTTTCTACAGATGTCTTATTGCTATTTATATAGGATGCTGGTACAAAATTATGATTTATTTCTATTATTGTTAATTTGATTGCAGAAGCTTGTAAAGGGATGATAAAGATTACTGAGACGCATAGAAATTGTTATCCTTTTGTATCCACACTCTGTATTATCTGAGCTTCTTAACAAACCTCTCTTTCTTACCTGCTGAATGATATTTTAATTAGCCATAATTTTTCAAATAAAATTTTGAGACCTGACCAAAATATTGTCAATTTAATTTTTAAAATTTATGAATATGGATTAATGAAACACAGTTAATTTTTAATAACTTGTTAATTGCTTTATATTATCATTAAAAGTTATTTTTGCTTGATAAATACTTGATTGATTGTTGTTAATGATATTCCTGAAACAATGGATTTGAATATCTCCTTTCTTTGACTTTCTTCTTTCTGCTGCTCCTTTTGTGACCCACATACATATACTCACACAGGATCTCTCTTTCTCTTTTAAAACTTCCAAGTTACTTATTCTGTTATAATTAATAGAAGATATTATTTATGAAACCATATGAGTTGTAGTTTGCTGTCCATCATAGGATAACACTGTTTTTTGAATTAGTACTTTAAAACTTCAAGAGACTTCATATTCCATGTGGAATAACTTCACTTGAAATTTTCAATGAAGCTTTAGAAATACTCATTATGCTGAATGTTCAAACTTGTAAAAATTTATAAAAAATAATCATCTAAGCCTACAAGATTTTTTCTTTTAACTAGAAATAAGAAGTTTCAAAATACTGCCAGAAAACATTTGTACTTTGTAGACATAAAAAAGCATGTGTGTGTGTGTGTGTGTGTGTGTGTGTGTTTAATCAAGAAATTCATTAGTGAAGGATGTTTCAAAGACTGAAAAAATAACAATGTTCTTTCAATTTTGACATTCTAATTTTTTCAATTTTTACATGTTATAGACTGGTATTGTTTTCTCATAGAGTTTCAATGGTGATGTTGAAAACAAAGTAAAATAAAATTTCACACAACATTAAATGGTTTTCAAAGGCTTTGGGCATTTTATTTGAATTAATTGATAATGGAGACGCATATCCGTTGATTTAAAGTTCAAATTGTGAAAGAACTTAAAATATTTTCAAAGACTAACATTATAATATAAATATACCCGATATTGGTGAAATACATATTTTAAACCTTTTAGAAAGAAATATATTACCCAATTTACAATAGCTAACTAAAAAGCTCCTTAATTTTACTAAGATATGTATTTTTACAGACTACATTTTTAAAAATTAAGTGGTTTTATCATCATGTAACTGGTGATCTGTATAGAAAACCATACATGCACTCAATTGTAAGTGACTTGAGAGCATGTCTGGTTCATCATTCTATCCCAAGTACATAGTACAGTATCCGATTTTGTTAAACAAGTGAGAGCACTTACTATCTCTAATGGAAAATATAATTGCTTTTGTTTAAATGCACTTGGAAAATTATATTCGGTTAGGTTTGGGTTTAAAAAAGTCAAGAAAATATTTGTCATAGTGTATTCTATTACGTATATGGTGTTTTATTTTCAAATATATGTATACAGATTTTATTTTATACTTTCCTTATCAAAAAGCTTAATCAGATGAGAATCACAGTTTTAGCATTCGCAAAAGAGTTTTGTGAAAAAAAGATAAGTACAGAGACTATTTTCAGTAATGATGGGCTAAAGTAAAATAATAATTCTACACATTTTTCATTATCTGGAATTAAATAATAAATTATGTCTTTTAGTTTCATCTTCCTAAATAGAAGTATATTTATCTAAATTGTATGAACTCATTATGATTATACCTTTCTACTGCAACAAAGAACAGTTTTAAATAAAATAGAAGAATAATAGGAAAATATATTTTAGAAAAAGTGAATACTAGGGATTCTGAGGCATATGTGTATACATATATATATATATATACATGTGTATATAGAACAAAACAAATGGGTAGAATATTTAGTTCTTTGATAAGTTATGAAGATTCACTCTAACACCACATTTTTCTTTTAATAAAACAAATATATAGTTAGAAAAAGAGTAAAGGAATCTTAGCTAGAGCCATTTTTTGGTTTATTGGTTAGCAGATCATAAAATTCTAAATAGATTTTAAAGAACAGAGTTTTTTATAGTTAATGATTTCTATAGAAGATTAAATATGGAAGTTGGAACATTATGAGAGAATAATTGAATATCAGGATTTTCTGCAAGACTGATCGTTTGATAATGACTCTATAATGACTGTATAGTTTAAGTAAAGATATATATATAATTTAGCCCTATACCTAGTAGGTTATTTTCAATATCAGTCTAACCCATGAATAATCATCCAAAGAAAGAGTGATTATGTATTGGCTGTTTAGAGATGTATCACTAGTTAAATGTTAAGAAATGTTCTGCAACTAAAATGTAAAATGGCCTTTTATTCCATGTTTCTTGAAAGTAATATCTACAAAGTAAAAGTGGGCATTTGTAACATATATGCACGGGGGGTTTTCATGTATATGTGTAACTTTTTCTGTTAAATGAAGTATTAATTTGAGGAAAAGCTTTATATATAACATTTAAATGTAATTAATATAGAAAGGTTTACCATACTGTTTATAAAGAAAACTATATCACATCTTAATTCTTGATTCCATCAGTAAGTACATCAGCAACAATGTATCAGCTACAGATATTTTCTATGATGTGGTTCTCTTAATTTGTGTTATTTCTAGAAAGAAGAGGTTGTATTTTATCATTACAAAATACCTCTTTATGTTTAATATTTTATACTTCCATGTTCTACAAATTGTATCTAATTCACTTTAAAGTCCTACTTTACACAATCCATTTATTTCTTTCCAATTAATAAAGCAGCAAAAAGTAAGAAAATTAACATTTACCTGTTTACTATGTGCTAGCTTTTGTTAGATGCTTTATACATGCTTCTTGAAATGCTGATTATTTTTTCCTGGCAATTTAAAAATTTATGCTGTATGAAAATAGCTTTGTATGAACTAAGCACATTTGAAAATAAGTTCTAAAATATTTCACAGATTGATTGTAAGTTAGTGTAATTTATATAGAGCACAATATTTTAGAGCAAATATTGATCGTATAATAACAAAAAAAATGTTTAAAAAACAATACTGCAATTAAAAGCGAAATACACAGTTTAAGATTTGCAGAGACTCCTTAGTATAGCCAAAGTAAATATATAATAAATACAAGCTATAGGGGCAGATTTTAAGAAAATAGATGACTGCAAGGAAAGCTCTGGGAGATCAAGTAGTTGAACAAATTTTTTTTCTGAAAGCAATCAACAATCTTTTTGAAAGGAAGCACAACATCTATGCTCATATTTTTCTTTCGCCAGAAAATGGAGACAGATTATCAAAAACATTTCTTTAATAGCAACCTGTAAGGATGGAAAGTAATTCTTTCTAAAATAAAAATCAAATCATGCCACTCCCCTGCTTAAAAACATTTGCTGCCAGTTGCCTATGACAAAATTGTTTAGTATTCACTCTGCATATAATCTTTCCAACTCTCCCTTTTGCCTTTTAATGTGGAGTACCAGTTATTCTAGGACAACATGCAGAAGTCATCCTTCATTTATCCATCTGCATTACCAGTTCTTTTATGCAGCACCATTTCATGTACGTTCATTTGCTTCTGGAATCATTATCCTATTCCACTGGACGGATTGTCAACTCAGAGCCAGTCAAACATTGAGTTAATTAGCTTTATGATACATCTTGGTATAGGATAGGGCAACTCTTGCATATTGTTCTCCTTCCTCAGGATTGTGTTGCCTATTCTTTGCCCTGTGCCTTTTGATATACATATTAGAATCAGTTATATATGCAAACATCCTATTAAATTGCATAGAAACTCTTATTAGAAATTGATTCAAAGTCCATTGATTTTATAGAAAGAGTGTAAGTTTATTTGATCCTTGAACAACATGAGTTTGAACTGTGCAGGTCCACTTACACATTGATTGTTTTTTGGTTTTTGTTTTCTTCAATAAAGACAGTCAGCACTCCCAGTTGGTGGGTTCTGCATGTGTCCACAACCAAATGAGGATGGGAAATACAGCATTCAAGGTATTTGAAACCCTCGTACATAGAGGGCCAGCTTTTTTTTTTCTTTTTTTTTTTAATTATTATTATTTTTTTTATGGGGGTACAAATATTGTTAGGATTACATGCATTGCCCATACCACTCCTCCCCCCCCCCAACGTGCCAGAGCTTCCAGTGAGTCCAGTCCCCGAGTGGCGCACACGGCACACATTATGTAACTCTACACTTCCTCCCCCCTCCCACCTGCCCTCCATCCAACAAAAGATTTTTTTTTTTTACACTTTGGATACATTGTATAACTTTGCCTCACTCTAAGAAGGGTTAGAAGTATGCCCTTCCCCCGCATAATGCTCTCCATATCCCTATGATGTGGGTCTTGCCCCCCCTCCCGACACCCTGGTGTACACTACCAACATTTGAGCACCATAGTTTTAAACAATCAGAACCAATTTGATGGCGAGTAGATGTGGAGCCCTTTTTCCATATCTTGTGTCGCTTCAC